>JAHDVF020001493.1:0-204478 GCA_022606425.2 Lepidostoma basale
TATTAATTTGATTTTAATGAGTGCTTCATATGAAAACAAAAAGTATTATATATATGTTTAAGGTTTGTGAGGAGTCAAAATAAAGGCAAGAATGAAATTATTTATTAAAACCGTCGTTATTAAAAACGTCGTTAATTAGTACTCAAAATTAACAAAATAATCAAAGGATTGCTAAAATGGTTTCTACCAATGGATGTTTACGATTTGAACAGAACGAAAAATAAAGAAAGACCGAGGAAAACATGATACAATCAAATAAATCGTATATTGAATCGTATATGAGCAGTCGGATAAATCGATGTGCGTGCATGACACTATGTATTAACGTTAAGAAAGCGAGAAAATTATGTCAGAAAAGAACAGTGTGACCGTCCATTATTTTTGACAATCCCTTCGGAGATATGGCGTAACGGTTAGTTAGTTAAATAGTCCATTGTTTTGGCCGAAACACTATGATACCTTAACATTTTAAACTGTTAATGAATAAACTATGTTTTTTGAATCACAATTGTTTTTTATTTTACGCGACATCTGTTTCATCAACCAATGTTGACATCATCAGGTGTTACAATAGTATATCAAATGTCAAATTTTCGGGATTTTTCGAATCTTCATGTGTTTTTGTTCCTATGTCAATTTGAATAATTAGTTTGATTTAATTTTGAAGTTCTTGTTGAAATTAAGTTAGATACCTAAATATTTTAATTAAAAAAATTGTTTGTTACTATTTATAGGAGAAAATATTAAAGGTAAAAAATATAATAATAAAATAATAATAATAACAGTAATTAGAAGGAATAATTACACATAGTATAGAGTCAAAAACGATTAAACCTAATAAATTAAAAACGATAAAAAATAACAGAAAGTACATAGATTACATAAATAGTAAAGGTGCCAAAAGTTGAAAGTAGTATGACAGTAGTAAACTGATGATGTCAACATTGGTTAATGAAACAGCTGTCGCGTAAAATAAAATACAATTATGATACAAAAAACAAAGTTTATTCATTAATAGTTAGTTAATTGTACTTCTATCAAGGGATTTCAATTAAATCATCAGATTTTATTAAAATATAAAGGTTTCCAATCATTTAATACGTATTAGAAATGAGCGTCATATTTTATGAAGCATAGTAATATCATGAACAGAAATAAAACCAATTATTGTGATTCAAAGGATGGATCAAAACACACAATTACGCAATCAATAGTTCCTTGTGGATTAAGTATTGTAATTGGGTACATCAATTTTCCTTCTCCCGGCGGTTATTGCCCAGTCTCCATTCTTATTATCGATCAATATCTGGAACCTTAGTCATCCTGGATATTTCATGGTCGTCCGCAAATTCTGCTGTCACCCAAATCCGTTTAATACAAATTTTCATTCAGGATTCAACAAAGGAATTCTTGATTCATAATTTATCATAAGCCTCTCTGGTTCATTTGATAAAAAAAGTGTTCCCCGTACTTGTGAATATTTTATTAACAATTTATTTCCTTCACGTATTTAATCATAGTAACATAATGCTTCTTCTTATTTTTCTTTTTCTTCTGCTTATAGACCTTTGGTCTGTTCCTGAAATCAGGCTGGCCTTTCTTGGGAGGTTGACTTCCAACTATCTCTCCATCTCTTCGGCGGTCTTCCGGGGGGACGACAGCCGGCAGGAATCTGATGCGCCACAGCGTGTGGGATTCTGGTGGGATCCATCCTCTGCATGTGCGCATTCCAGAGTCTAAAGAGATTTATCAGGATAAAGTAGTTTTAATATATCTGCCTATCCTTTCTGAAAAAGGCGGTATGTTTTCGTTTGATTGTTTCAATTCAATTTTCGAAAGCATCAATATAATTCAAATAATAATATCTAACATATAAAACATAACCTCTAATTGAATGAAATAGGAGTATTTTTTATTTCAAAATTCTCTGAATTAGTCAAATTAATAAAATCGAAATTCCTGAAATCAGAAAACTTTAAATTCCATGCATACCATTATCCCTAATGACCAAATTAAAAACCCATTACTATATCCATTATGACAATGAAACTCCAGGAATAAAACATTTTTTGTTGTTTCCTCACATTTCAGTTGCAATGGAGATCGGGTGGTGGTCTAGGGAATAGAATGCTTGGCTTCTGATCAAGAGGACTTGGGTTCGAGCCTGGACACGACCAGATTCCTTCTTCATAATAATGAGCTATTTTCTGCTCACATTAAAGATTGTAAAATAAAATCTAATATTCGAAATTCGAGATTCGAAATTCGACTGCAATCGGCAAAACATGTCAATCCCATAAATTATAACACTAATTCTAGAAAACAAGACGTTCTCATTCGCATTGATTATTTAATATAAAAAAAACATTTAATATTGCGCTTGACATCATCGCTTGGAAAAACAAATGCATTTATTATTATTTCATCCTGATTTTGCCAGTTCCACGCTTTACTTCCATTAGGTCGGCACAAGAACATCATTGTGGACTTTTTTGATGTTTTATTGTTTGCGATGACAACTTTAAGTGAAATTTATTGTATTTTTGAAGAAATTATAAAAAATCTTTAATCTTTATGAAATGTGATAATATTTACATTTAAGTCTTGTGCGTAATTCAAAGTGAATGCTTTCCGTATATTTTCATTGAAAGTATCTTATTTCCATTACCTCTGACATAAAACAAATATGTACAGCATTAATCATCAGGATTAATTTTCATTACGTCACATTCCAGATTTCTATTCCGAGATATCTTTTACGAAGGCAGAAACGGTGCTGTGGAGTGCCTGCCCGCAACTTAAACGGAAAATCCAATCACCAAATTTAGCTTTGAGTTAAAAGTTCAGTACGTAACTCAAAACTTGGGAATATCCTTGTCGGGATTCATTACGATTGTTCTTGATTATTTAAGAAGACTTCACAAAATTGATATTATACGAGTAGAGCAAAAAGTTTTATCTTTAAAAATATTGGTATAACATTAATTTAAAAAGAAACGACCAATACCTGTTTTGTATTAACAACATCTAATAATTACTAACTAACTTACTAACCATCACGCCGTCTCTCCGAAGAGGTAGGCAGAAAGAATGGACTGCCACACTTTTCTTTCCTGACATATTTCTCTCGCTTCCTCAACATTCATACCATACATCGTGTCATGCACGCGCGTCGATTTCTCTGACTCCTCACATGGCCGAAATTCAATATTTGATTTATTTGATCGTGCCACGTTTTCCTCGGTCTTCTTCTATTTCTGGTTCCATTTACATCATTAATATATAATTTGTTTACCATTCTTTCTTCATTCATTCTTTCCATATGTTTAAACCATCTTAATGATCCTTTCATTATTTTGTTCATGACGCCATCACTCGCACCCCATTCACTTCTTATATTTTCATTCGACACTCTATCATACACAAAGTATCCACACATTCGTCTAAGAGATCTCATTTCTACTGCATTTATTCTACTTTCATCCTTCTTTTGCCAGATTCATGTTTCGCTTCCATACATACGGGTCGGTAGAAGAACACTATGATTGAAAAATTGAAAAAAAAATTCGTGTCTAAAAAGGCACAATGATACTGATCGAACAATTATTTAAAATAAATAGGTTATACAAAAACCTCCTAATAAAAAAATATTCTATTTTAATTATTGTATATACGAATGTCAGTTATTTTATTAAAACACGGTTTATATAAAATGTTTGCACTACAATTTCAGATATGTATAAAAAAATCGAAAGATATTGTAATTGAAAAATTATATCGGAAGTTATTATTATTTTTTTTTTATGTATACAACAGGTTGTTCGAACCCAATTACTGTATACAATTTATTTTTTAGCTAATATATTGATTCTCGTGACGTGTGATAAGTAGCCAATCTATCGCCATTTTATTGTCACGTGAATTCTACACCAGACCAAAGACAGTGTGACAATCACACCGCCATCGCCGGGAATCGAACCCGGAACCTTCGATATGGAAGTCAGAGCTGTTACCACTCTGCCACGAAGGTTGTCATTGTTATCTTCTTCTTCTTCTTCTCCTTATAGACCTTTGGTCTGTTCCTGAAATCAGGCTGGCCTTTCTTGGGAGGTTGACTCCTAACTATCTCTCCATCTCTTCGGCGGTTTTCCAAAATTTGCAATAAAAATATATTTCTTATTGTTTCTTAAACCTGTTTCCAGTAAGTTTTATTGCATTTCATTGAAATGTGATGTAGAGCTTTGGTTATGCTATATAGCTTACATTTAAAACTTAACAGAACAAAATACAGCATTCCTATCAAATACACGAGTAATAAAATTTCTAGGAAGCAGATGTTTTTATTCATATTAAACACATGAATACATTCACATGGTTATGTACTCGTATATTGTGCAGTTGATGGAATTTAATTTCCTGGGTTATTCAATCACCGTGTTTCGTGATATTCTTAACGTTTCGTAGATCGTTACAGACACCATTTTCATGGTACTTGAACTCAAACGATTACCAAAACGTCTGTCGAAAAAGTTTGTACTAGACATGGTAAAATGAAGAGGCACAGATTGATACAAGATAAATAATAGGTGGATAACCAGATTGACCAAATTTAGATCATGTGCAAACAAAAAAGGAAACCAAAGATTACAGAAAGAGGGACAGACGGCGTATTTTCAATAGAGATTAGTTAGTGTTTGAGAAAGATGAGTGACAGGGAGGATTTTAAACGTTTGGGTGGATCGAAGAGATCAAATCTGAGGACGAGAAAGCAGAATAATAATATCATGATCTTATTATTGGTATTGTTCATGAAAGTAGGATGATTTTACATGTTTACATCGAAAGAGTAGGTGGAGTTGCATAGAAAATGTTGGGATTTGTTTTCCGTATTAGTAGAATACTGTACATTGGTCCCAAACCAGTTCGAGTGTGGTTTGGTGGTATGGAGTCGCTACGAGGCGAGATACTCGCTCATGTTACAGAGGGTTTAGAAAAGATTTCTGAGATATCTCTACATGAGAGAATTTGGTAGCTAGTCGTTATTTTATTCCATCGCATTTCTCTTGGAAATATTATACTAGGAACCAATATTCTGCAGATAAGGAGGAATGGGTTCACACTTACCCATTTCTTCAGAAGTATTATGGAATTCTGTGAGAACTCTGTTATCTCAGAGGGTATCCATCTTTATGTACCAGACAGCAACAGTACACACTGTTTTATCTTCGAATATGTGTTTTATCTTGTCGACCTTCGTGGAAGAGTGTTAAGAGTTCTGACTGCCGTACGAAGGTCCCGGGTTCGATTCCCGTCGATGGCAGTGTGATTGTCACACTGTCTTTGGTCAGATGTAGTATTCACGTGACAATAAAATGGCGATAGATTGGCTAACTGCCACACGTCATGAGAATCAATATATAATAGCTAGAAAAAAATTGTTTACATTAAATGGGTTTGAACGATCCTGCAAGAAACGAAAATATGAAGAACCAACCTGCCATTGGTAATGACGGCGAGGAGAGCAATCAAACTACCGAATATGGTCACTTCGGAAATCGACAATTTAATTATAAAGAAATAATGTTCCAAAGGAAAATACTCCAAATATTCTAATAATAAGTATTCAGCCTCATAAGCGTACTGGGTACTCGTACTTATTCGACACGGCACAGCGTAGAAGGAGTTAAACATACATTACCCACCACACATTTTTAACGACCTTGAAAATGGAGACTGCAACGATCTCCAAAACGTCGGTCCAGAAAGACGAACTACACGGATTTTCCCAAGGTCCCAAAATACATATTTAATGTTTTTACATCTGTTATGTCTATTTGTATGGATCAATGACTCAACGGACGTGGCCATGCCCAAGTTGACTTGGATAGGACTCATTCAAAGAAGTCTCAAAAGAGATCGGATCCCACCAGACGCCACCCCATACAGGAAGACGCCATACAGGAAGAGCCGAACAAGGCTAGAAGAAGAATATACATTTTAATCAATTTGAAAGACATTGCCTTGTATTGTGGTCAACTGATACCTTATTTTTTACAGTATTATAATAATTTTAAGTGGCTTAAAAATAAAAGGTGCGTATATTAAATGCTACACCGAACACAATAATGATTCTCAAAGATCCATTAAATTTAAAGTCAAGCATAAATTAATTACGCCGTTCCAAACACAAAACATTCAGCTGGAGGAGCCCAGAACATGTTGAGAAAGAATAATTAAAATAATTTGATTAGGCCCTCGGCCGGTTTATTATGTAAATAAATAAGTAACGTAAATAATGCCATTAAAACGCTTTGGAACCCTGTTTTATTTAAAAAAAGCTTTTTTTTTTTTTTTTTACAAGGATTAATTGTATCTCAATAGAGACGAAGATGCAAATTGTTTTATGGGAACAGAAGGTGGTGGCCGAGGTGCTTACAGGACTTATGACCTGTCATTGGTTGGGTTGAGCGATCGCTTCACGTTTAACAACATTCCCCATTCCGCCGTTATGACCACCACGTCTGACAAACTTTTTGGAACTTGTATATATGGTAGGTTTCTACACCTATTTTCACATTTTTATGTTCACTCTACATTAAGATTAGAAAGCATTAAGCAGAAAACCTTTATTAATGTTCTGTGAAAGTCTATGCAAATCGTACAGTACTAGATTTCGCCTGGAGATGTCTCTCCAATTTTTTGCCTGCATGTACCAGTTATATTTATACAACAACATTTTGAATGTATACAAATTCTTGTAGACAAATACTGGATTTCACCCATTGCGGATAAATTATTTTTATTTTACAAGGATTAATTGTATCTCAATAGAGACGAAGATGCAAATTGTTTTATGGGAACTTTTTCAGTCGAATTTTAAAAAATGTATTTGTGTTATTAATTTAGTTGTTTTGATATTTTGTATAAAAGCTTAAGTTAGTTAATAAGTAACTGAATAGTCCATTGTTTTGGCCGAAACACTATGATATTTTAACATTTTATACTGTTAATTCAAAAACTTTGTTTTATATCACAAATTGTATTTATTTTACTTTACGACAGATGTTTCATCATCCGATGTTGACATCATCAGGTGTTACAAAAATATATAACAAATGTCAAATTTTTCGAATCTTTGTGTATTTAAATACAATTTAAAGTAAAATAAATACAATTTGTGAATAAAACAAAGTGTAAAACTTTGTGTGTACAAAACAAAGTTTTTGAATTAACAGTTATAATAAGTAACTGAATAGTATAAATAAAGAAAAAAATAAAGTATCTTTTTTGTGTACAAAGGGTTGTTTGAACCAAATTACTGTATACAATTTATTAACTAACTCACTAACTAACCATCACGCCCTCTCCTAGTTAGGCAGGCAGAAAGAATGGACTGTCACACTAAAAACGATGCGACGCTCCATCCTTCTATTTTTGCCACTGCGGGAGACGCGGTATGAAGGGTTGCGAACCTCATCACCACCAATAGGCATCTGCCGTCCATTTTCACCGTCCACAAAATAAATTTAAAACAAATGATATAAAATAAAATAACAAAATTAAAATAACATTAAAAATAATGTTATTTTTTATGGTACACATGTCAGCTGGACGATCCGGACTTGTGTGTTTTTTTTATTTATATTCCACGCATCCACTGTTTTGTTTTTGTTTAACTGTAATGAGGCACTTAAAACATACCAACTCCAGCAAGAACTTCAAAATGTTATCAATGAAATTATTCAAATTGACATTACAATTCATTTTAAGCTATTGTATTTATTAACATGACATACGACAGGTAGCTAATATATCGCCATTTTATTGTCACGTGAATTCTTCACCAGACTAAATACAGTGTGACAATCACACTGCCATCGCCGGGAATCGAACCCGGTCAGTCGTGACTCTTACCACTCTGCCACGAAGGTCGTCAATTTTAATTGCTTTTTTACCATAAAATTGTATTTGCCTTTTTTATATTAGAGAAAGAAAAAGATTGAATACTTTGTCAGTTGTCAAAACTAATATTTCGTTTGAGAAAACAAAATTTAATTTATTTTGATTTAATTTTTTTTAAATATTACATAAGTTTTCACAAACAAACTTTTGATAATTAACATTCTCATTTAGTTAAAAAAAATGTGTTTTTTTAAGCAGAAGGCCGTTGTTGTTTATTCGAAACATTTATGAAACCCGTTTATAAAAAATATATATAAAGGTGTTCTATAAATAAATTATATAAAAGAGACAATTAGGATTTGAAGGCATTAAAAAAATATAACAATATATTATATTTCGTGTTTTGCTTTTAATATAAACAGTATTTGGAATAGAGCTATGCCTGTTACTATGTTCGCCTTTGATATTGAGTTTTGCATATAAAGGACGCAACTAAAAATAGACCTTAATAATTAGTAATTAATATATTATGAAAAATAAAAAACAAACACTTACTGTTCGTTAGTTGTTGTAACCCTGACGAAGCTCCAGAGCGAAACCGGTTGGCTCGATAAAGCACACAAGTATGCGAAATTTTAATTTAAAATTGGTTCATTTTTTTCATCAAAAGGAATTAATTTCGGTCTCAAGGGCTTAATTTTCCCGCCATTCCGTAAGACAAGCGATAGCGGCGCCATCAGCGGAGAACAGCGGCCGGCCAGTAAACTAGACACATTATTGGGCCGGGGTAGTTAATGCTCCTAGGCCGCTCTGGGCGTGTTCAATTATCACGTGTACGAAACGTATTTTCATTCTGGAATATTAATTAAAGTTAATTTCCGTCGGTGATAGTCCTGTTTACGATCGCGATAGATATCTGTAACCAGCGTGCGAATAAAATTATCAGCATTGCCAGTTATTAATTAAATTTATCTTACAAGCCTACAAGAAAAATGCTTTTTTTTTAAAGTCAGCTTGGTGATCAATTTTTTACTTATTTATTTGTTTGTCTTTCCAACACATGGACGCTAAACACAAAAAATAATGATTAAAATAAAGATATTCTCCTTTCGATAATATGTTTTTTGGTTTAATTACAATTAACCCCGTTTTTGAATATTTTAATGTATTTCCTACAATTAATAACGATTATAATTTAAGTCCATTTTTGGCCGAAACACTATGATACTTCAACATACTGTTAAAATTTAAAATACTGTTATATCACAATTTCTTTTGATTCACTGAGAGTGTCGCGACAGCTGTTTCGTTTATCGTAACACCTGATGATGCCAACATCGGTGGGCGAAACAGCTGTCGCGACACTCTCAGTGAATCAAAAGAAATTGTGATATAACAGTGTTTTTAATTTTAATAGTAATGATTTTAATTTTAATTATGCCTCTCTCTGGGAATACGGAAATTTATTTAGCGTCAGTTCTTGACATATAAATAGGAAGAGATTTATAGTGGATTTTAGGATTTGTAAATCAATTTATATGTGAATTAAACCATATTCAGATATTCTTACAATAAAAAAGAAAACATAACTTTGTCAGCCCGTATCCATCTACTGCTGGGCGCAAGCCTCTTCACCCCCACCCCATCCCTCCCGGTCTCCGCCAGTGTTCTCCAGGCCCTTCCCGCCGTCCGCACAATATCATCTCTCTACCTTGTGGGCTTTCTCCCGACACTCCTCCGCCCCATTTCACATTTAATCTGATTCAATGTAACAGATTCCATATAAGTTATATTTAAATTATATTTATACAATACATCTGGTTAGATTATTCTTGATCACAATCAAACTGGGATCTTTTGGATATATTGAATGAAATATTTTCTCAAGACTTCTCCAGTTGTCAATCCCACTTAGGATGATGAAGGTATTGGAAGAATCGGACCAAACGTTTGTGTATAAGTCTCATCTACCCAACTCAAAAATAAGGAACAGATTATCTTTGCGCTACAAACAAAATGGAATATTTGGGTCTAAATGGCGAAATTTAAATATATAATATTTAATCAACACTCGTTACATTAATACGAATGAAAAGTTTCATTACAGTTTATGGTTATGATAGGATTCGCATATCTAAGGTATTATCTTAATTTTGAATTAAATATTTTCTCAAGATTTTTCCATTCAATTCCACATAATACGATGTATATTTTGAAAGAACTGAACCAAAGTTATATTTAAATTATATTTATACAATATTTCTGGTTAGATTATTCTTGATCACAATCAAACTGGGATCTTTTGGATATATTGAATGAAATATTTTCTCAAGACTTCTCCAGTTATCAAACCCTCAATTGGCGATGGGCGGGACATGTCGCTCGCGATCCAGATGAAAAGTGGACAAGGCGACTGCTGTGCTGGTGGCCAAGGACGGCAAAGCGTGGAGTTGGGCGCCCACAGTTGCGTTGGTGCGACGATGTCCGGAGAAGTGCGGGAAGTGCCTGGATGCGGATCGCTCAGGATAGAATAGAATGGAAAATGCGAGAGAAGGCCTTCGTCCAGGAGTGGACGGCCAATACAGGCTGAAGAAGAAGAAGTTGTGTGTATTAGTCTAATCTACCCTACTCAAAAATAAGTAACAGCTTATCTTTGGGTCTTTGTGGCGAAATTTGGAAACGTAGTATTAAAGCAAAACTCGTCTGATGTAACACCCTTTTAGCGCTAGTTATTCTTAACAATTGTTCATTATTGTGACGAGAAATAAAATATCCGTGCTAGTAGAACAAGGATATGTAATTTCAGAAGCTTGTGTAATCCCATGGCCAGGCGCGCGGGCCTTTGTGAGTTGTCAGTTCCTCTACGAGACATTGAGACATGTTTCCTCCCAATTAATCCGCGCCGCTTCGCTTGAACCGCCCTGAAAATTATACCCGAAGAAAGCAAAACGCTGGAATCAGATAAAGGAAATCCTGTATTCCTTTGTGGCGCCTAATCGGACCAGTCATAAATTGCGACTTGCTCGGGGTGTGTAAAAAATATCTTCTCAATAAATTTGGGGTCCTTTGCCCGACTCAACCAAATATGTCGGCGTAAATAATCTCGGAGATTTATGATGCGTTGTAAAATAATACTCAAAGAAATAATATTTATCCCAATAATAAAAACTCGCGGCGCGGCGGTTAAATATTTATATTTTCTTTCTACCGGGAAGCCTTTAAAAGTTTACGTACCCTTTGTGTGTTTCGGGCGAAGGGTTCGCTTTCACGCAACTTTTTGAGGTCGTTTATAATAAAAGCATCTGCTGATCCTCCTCTAACCCCGCATAATTTGCGTTAGAATTTATTATTTTTTACGAATTCCGAGTAGCTCAATAATCCACTCGAGTGTATCGCTACCCCTAATGTGTTGTCATTTAAAAGACATAAAAACTTGTACAAAAAGCGTAGGATGTTCCTATTTAGTATATAATAATAAATTTTCCCTAAAATATACCGCTTCTGTATAACGTTCGTAAATGATGCGTCTTTAAAATATTATAATATTTTATTTGCTTAGGACGAGGCAAAACATGTTTTCATGCTAGCGGGTTGTTAAAAAAGACAGGCAAACTACTTTTATAATGTTGTCATGTCAGGCATACGTATACCCATGTTTTCAGTTTTCTCTACCCTATTTTAATGATGTTTGAAAATCTAAGAGCTTTAAGATATTTACTTCTTTGTAAAACTGTTATCATTTCTATGATTTTTTATTGGTGTTTCTATTTCATGGACTTAATTAAAATACTCTTACTCTAAATACTTAAATCAGAAAATTCAACTTTATACAGAAAGTTATACTATAACTATGTACCTTTTAAATTTATATTTTGACCCACGTCTTTTTATTTACAGAATTAATTTACACAATAATCCTTATTTTTTTTAAATTACTTGTATTTAAATAAAATAAAATAAAAACACTGTACTTTGTTATTACGAAGCCCTGAGGAAGCTTGGAAACAAGCAAAACTAGTCGGCAATTTAAATAAATGCATAGTGGTGAAAGTGAATGCTTCAAACGAAAATTTAAAAATCCCGTCATCAAATCATTTAAAAATAAGGTACCCATAAACGCGAAGGATAGTATTGAAGACAATCATTAATTTTTATTAGAAAGGAATATTCAATTGAATTAAACGTTTATTTAAACTATAAGGTACGTTTCTACCCTTAAATGTTTAGTATCTTATTGATAACACAAGTTAGAAACTGGAAATATTTTTAGTATGTCTTCACTTTCTAATTAAGAATACTTAACTAACTAACAATCATGCTGTTTCCCAGGAGCAGTAAGTAGAGAGGATGGACCGCCATACTGTTATATCCAGACATAACTCTCGCGCTTGTTCTACATTAACACGCTCGTCGATTGTTCCTAATTCAAACAAGTCCGCCTTTCAATAATTGATTAATTTTGTCATACCATATCTTCCTTGGCCTTCCCTTTTTTTCCAATTACACAACTTCAAAAAGTATACATTTTCTTCCCTCAACATTCGTTTTTTATGTCCAAATCATCTTTGCAACCCATTCTAAATCTTATCAAGGACGCATTCATCCACCTTACGTTACTCAATTATACTTTAATTTTATATTATGTTAACAAATTTTATCATGTTCTCGTAATGACGATTTTTTGTGAATTAAAACACTATTTAATATAATTCTTCATTTATATCATACTCCCGACAATAAATAACCTTCGAAAAATGCTAGAAAAATAAAACAAAATGGAAAAAACATTGTTATACAATAATTCGAAAAAAATCTTGATAATTAAAACAATATTTTCGACAACTTTCTCAATTTTTATCATTCTCACGACAATGAAGATATAAAACCTTCGAAACGTGCAAAAAAATGAACTCAAAATTGAAAAAAAACACATTAAATTTTTTTTTAAATAATTAATCCTAATTTAATTACGCTTTTCACTCGATATATCGATGACCTTTGTGGCTGAGTGGTAAGAGCTCTGGTAGCCATACCGATGGTCCCGGTTTCGATTCCCGGCGATGGTAGTATGATTGTCAGACTGTCTTTGATCTGGTGTAGATATATTAATAGACTTCAAATAATAAATATAATTCACGCAGTAGATATATAAATAGAATTCACGTGACAATAAAATGGCAATAGATTAGCTACCTATCAAATATCATGATAATCAATATACGAGTAATAACTTTTAAAAAATTAACAGTAATTGGGTTCAAACGACCTGTTTTATATTTAAAAATATATATATTTTTTACTACGCCAATCGTTCCAGGGTATACTTGTTATATGTTTGATTAATTACTAGGTCAATATTTGGTGGGCTATTTTCCATAGTAATGAAAGTAGCACTCTGAATTTTTATGTGCCAGCGCTTCTGAACTGATCACGTCCGGAACGGACCTTTATTTAGTGTCAATTGAGCCTATTTCATATCGTTAAAAAGCTTTATGCCCAGTCCGAGCAATAATATTGTAATTTGACTTGATTAACCTATTAATTACTTGACGATGACTTTCATTGTGAATGTTCTGGATATTTATATATTGTTGATAATCAATTCCTAATTATGAAATCTGTTGACAGAAGTTCTATTTCAATAATAATTAAATAAAGCAATGTTTATTAACTGCTTCTTCTTTTCCAATAAATCTTATATTTAATGTCGGCCACATGAGGAGACAGAGAAATTGACGTGCGTATGGATCACGATGGATCAATGTTCAAATCGAATCAAATCTAATCAGTTTATCTTTTCGAATGAAAACGTCAGTTTTCTAGAAGTTTTAATATATTTTATGGAAATGACATGTTTCACCCTTCTGAAGCATTATCTAATGATATTACAAACAACAATTGCAGTTTAAGGCATCTATTTAGAACAGGTATAATATATTTATTTATTTATTTATTCAGTAAGGGCAGCATACATCGATATCAATATATTCATTAAGAAACATTAAGAAAAATAATAAATAAAGCCAATTACATGCTACCACAAAAACAGTTAATTGAATTTAAGCTAAGGCAAAATATGGTCAAACAAAATGATTGAGAGTTAAACATAATATTAGTAGTAGAAATAAGAACAAAATTAAAAGTAAAAATAAAAGTAAAAATTAAAGTAACATATTATAATGTCATGTAACATTATGGTTTCATCCACGCCGAAAGGTTGCTCTTATCGTTTTTTTGAAGTTTCGTTCGTTCAAATGGAAAACATCAATGTCTCCAAAATACTTGTTGTAGTTGTCACAAATCCTGTACATTGCCGCGCTTTGAGCGTAGTCAGTGCGATAAACAGGGAGATGGAAAACTTAGCTTGGTATATTATATAATATAATATAGGAACGCATGAGAAATAGTGCAACATTAGGAATACAAGATACTCTACAAAGTCAAAAGCATCTGTCTTCTGAACGTACTTTAACGAATATGAAAAACGTTGATTTCCGAAGCGATCATGTTCAACAGTTTGATTGCTCTCCCCACCGGCATCACCAGAGGCAGGTTGGATGAGTGTAATAGGATGTTGAGGATGCGAGAGGAAGTATGTAGGGAAAGAAAAGAGTGGCAGTCCATTCATTTAGCTTACCCCTTCGGAGAGACGGCGTAATGATTGGTTAGTTAGTCTATATGCATTTAAATGAGTTATTAAATGGGAACAGTGATAAAAATTATATTTATTATTTTGATTTCATATAAAAAAAAATGGCACTCCGCACGTTTATATGAATAGGCAAAATTTTTATTTTATTCGACTCGGAATTAAAACACTAACACATTTATAATAAAATTCAGGTGCGTATCTGATTTATACTAAATATTGTGTGGAATATCATTATGTTTATGCAAATGTTTATTTTTCATGCCATTTTCCATGACAATACTTTGTTTGGTCTCCCGGGAAAGCCATAGCCCAATAACAGCGATACCTAGCCTAATGTAATTGGTAAATCTCTGTCAAACAATAAAACTTAAGTGTGTTATTTTACACTAGGCTATGTAGGCGAGGTATGTAAAAATCACATCATTTTATACGTATTGCAAACTACAGGCACACAATTCATAATTTTGCATTGTATTACTTCCTAAATGTGTGTTTTCCCCACTGTAATTTGCATTTTTAAGGATTATCACACGTCTGACAAATTTTTGGAACTTGTATATATATGCTAGTATGTTAAATAATTTCACATTTTTTAGGTCAATCTACAAAAGCGCCATCTATTAAGATTATTTGTAAGCATTAAACAGAAAAAATATTATTAATGTAATGTGAAAGGTTATTAGATATAAATATTTAATAAATAAAAGTGGAATAAAAAACAGCGTTGTTAATGGAATTCCAAAGTTA
Source organism: Lepidostoma basale (assembly GCA_022606425.2). Classification (NCBI taxonomy): domain Eukaryota; kingdom Metazoa; phylum Arthropoda; class Insecta; order Trichoptera; family Lepidostomatidae; genus Lepidostoma; species Lepidostoma basale. Next base: position 15,302 of record JAHDVF020001493.1, read on the forward strand.
TTACAATGGAATTTCATTCGACACTATCATACACAGAGTATGCACACATTCATATCAAATATCTCATTTCTACTGCATTTATTCTACTTTCATCCTTCTTTTGCAAGTTCCATGCTTCGCTTTCATACATAAGGGTCGGTACAAGAACACCATTATGCACCGCCATTTTAGCTTTTTTGGATAGTTTTTTTATTTGCGATGACAACTGAAGAGAAAAACGTGGCACGACTAAATAAATCAAATATAACGTTGGCCACGTGAGGAGTCAGAAATTCGACGCGCGTGCATGACATAATTTATGAATGTTGAGGAATCGAGAGATATATGTTAGGAAAGAAAAGTGTGGCAGTCCATTCTTTCTGCCCACCCATTCGGAGAGACGGCATGATGGTTAGTTAGTTAGTTAGTTTTGTTATTTTGTTGAATCGCTCTTACCATCATACGTATAACAGCGCGAGGATCAAGGTATACCTTTCATATTGATTCTCGTGACATGTGATGGTTAGCAAATCACGTGCTGCTGTCACCAATCGAACCCAGCACATTCGGTTTAGCAGTCAAAACACTTACCACTCGGCCACAAAGGTTGTCAATATCAAGTGTGTCTCGACAAAGAATTTTATACGCCAACTCTTATGCCAACCTAGACTTAAAATATGATAAAGAAAAAAAATACACACTTTTATTATTTCAATACTGTTTCAAATTGAGATTCCTTATTTACGTAACAAAATATAAAAACGTTTTCTGCAATATAAGCGTACAAATTGCATAACAGATGGCTTCCGTTTCAAGTGAATTTGATATAATCTAAAACGCTACGAAAAGAAAATTTGCACGGGAAACAGCAAACAGTAATAGAAGCCATTTCAACTCGATGTGAAATGGATTATTTGAACTGATAAATTTCTCATAAAACTTTACCACTTACCTGCGATAAAAGTATGATAGCCGTAAAAAAATAATACTAAAAAGTTGGGACCAGCGAACGAAACTTTTTTAATCCGAAGTTGTGTAAAATCATTTTTTTTCCATACTTAGGCGCGGAAATTTTTCTTGAAGAAGATTTGTGAACAATATCGAGTTTCGATTAACTTTTTTATACTCTTAGTGTTACGGGACGCACGTGGTCGCATAAAAGTTGTTTTATGTTTTCAAATAACTTTTCTATAGTATTGTAGGGTCAAAGCACCAATGAATGACCGTTTAAGGTTCAGCTTGTACTGAAATCCACATTAAAGGCATTAATTTCATTAGTTCAGTGTACAAGATAAAAGATAACAATAAAAAACACATTGATTTCTCTAAATTCTCCAACTTTTTTTATTTAAAAATGAGTATTACTATTAAAATTAATATTTCTCTAAAAAAATAGCACAATCACCAGTAAATGACCACTTCAGCTTATATTGATACAATGCATAGATTTTGTTATATTGTCACATTATGAAACACCATAACATATAAAAATAGGTAAATATTCAAAGAATTGCATAAGAAATAACATTAAAAAAACACTTACCACACTTTTCCTTATAAAAAAACTAATAACAATCTCAAAACAACAACGGGAAGACGCACTTTTGCCGTTTGACAAGGCACAGTTCAAAACTGATAGTTTTGTTTCTTACCAATAGTTGTCTCTGCCTACCTCTTTTGTCATAGTTTCTTGGGATTAGAGTTTTTTGACTGGACACATAGAGCAATTCTTATTATATTTTAATTTATTAACCAACGGTCATTTACTGGGGGGCGGTCAATCACTGGTGTTTCGACCCTATTATGCTTGCGCTTATAAGGTTACAAAGTCCGGCATCATTGAAAGAATTTGGGTCAACAAACTATAACTTAACGAACAAACAAACTAACTAATTATCACGCCTTCTTCCAGTAGGGTAAGGTGAAACATAATTGTTTGCTTAACATTCATACATCGTGTCATGCATCCACGTACATTTTTGCGACTCTTTTTGGTGTTCCTCTATTTCTCGTTCAATTTAGATCGTTAATATTTAAAAACTATTAAATTAATAACTATGTTTTATTTATCACAATGGTTCAAAAGTTGTACACAAACTGCGTGAGTGGAAAAAGAAGCTGAGGACGACCGAGGAAAACATGGCATGACCAAATAAATCAATTACTAAAAGGCGGTCACATTCGAAGTCGGAATAATCGACGTGCGTGCATGGTACGATGTTTGAATGTAGAGGAATCCCGAGAGGTGTGCCAGGACAGAGCATTGTGGCGATCCATCCTCTCTGCCTACCCCTACCGGGAAATGGCGTGATGGTTAGTTAGTTAGTTAGTTATGTATCACATACTTTACTTTACGCGACAGCTGTTTCATCAACCTATATTGACATTAGGTGTTACAATAATATATGAAATGTCAAATTTTCGTGATTTGATAACATATAAACAGTTTATAATATAAATGTATCATAGTGTTTCGGCAAAAACAATGGACTATTTTGTTAATATTTACTTTTTTATCATTCTTTCTTCATTCGTTCTTTCAATGTTTCCAGAGGATCATAATGGTTCTTTCATGATTTTGTACATAACACTTTCATTCGCACATATAATAAATACGTTATTCAGGAACAAAAACCACAAACCATCGGGCCGATTCTCCAAATAAGTAGGGAGAGATAATGGAGAGCCACGTTAGTAAAGCTTTCGATGCATTTTGTCAGTAACTGTCAACGTAGTGCTTGTGACGATTTTTTTTCATCAAGCTTTCATTTTCACGCCGAAAAAAGCTACGCTGAGGTATCTATGCGGCATTTACCGTAGACAGCATGTCATTGATATTTAAAAAGTGTACGTCGCGTTTTGAATTTCGAAAAAAAAAAAACATTTACATTTATTGTATTTTAAGATAACTCTCATATTGCAAATGTCACTCCCGTTTATTCTTCATCTTCTTCTTCAGCCTTGATCTCTCCATTGTAGAAAATAGTCCTCTTCCAAACGTTTACACTACTTCCTGTCGCTTGTCTTTCTCACAAACTGTCTACCAGCTATTGAGGCTACATCGTCAGCCCACCTCTTCTGCGGCCTTTCGACACTTTTTTTGTTTTCTCATCTTCATTTAATTAATATGTATGTCTACCTATTTAAATCGTGTTTCGCTATTTGTCTTACATATGTATTAAAAACTCTATAAAAACAGATGTTCTTATCAATATTATATAGGAGTCATATAAATATAATTACAATACATAGATTGTATCATCGTTCAAGAAATGAAAACTTCATTAAAATTTTGTTGAAAACGGTTGTTTTGGTCAATATTAAATACTGAATACCTACTTTATAATTAAACATTATTATTTAAGAAGCAGTCAAAAAATACTATGTGATGATAACATATTATACTCGTAACTCATCAATAGACCGGATTCTCAAGGATAAATTTAAATCATCACAGGTACAATCTTGAATGTCATATATGTTTCCTACATGCAAATAAAATTTTATTTATTTTTAAATACAGAAAATATATTTTTAATTTATATACAAGTAATTATTAGGAGAAGCGTTTTTAAGATAATCAAATGATTTAACTGAAATATTTTGATGGAAGTTTATTTTAATAAATAATAAATAAAACGTTGTTTTTTTTTAAACTAAAGCCTAAAAGTCGCTCCCGTAGCGAAAAATACTAGGGTATGTCGTCTGCGGTGGTACGGCCATGTGAGCAGGAGGGACAATGAATACATCGTTCACAAGACCCTACAACTGGAAGACGGAAAGAGAAGACCAGGTCAGCCTCCTGTAACGTGGATGTCTACAGTTAGGAACGACCTGTACGCGCTGGATCGTGAGACTTGGCGGAACGGGAAATAGCCAGGCGAAAGAAGATGTTTTTTTATAACTACTTCCACATCGCTGGCATCACCAGTCTGTCGAAACCGGTCGCTGTCAAAATAAAGACAAACTTGGAAATTAATATTCAATATTATTAAAAAAATTATATTCTTACCCCGAAAAAATATAAATATTCTTACCTTGGACGGTGGGCGGGCCTAGGGAGTGCACGAGTGAAGCTGACGAAAGGCGCCGCTGCGCCTATAACAGCTTCGGGTAAGCGGAGGGAGCCCTGTATGGCTCGGCCATATAATGAAAAAAACGTGGAAGTAGTTATAAAAAAAACACCCTGTTTTATTTAATTATTATTTATTAAGGAGAAGGAAAACGTTGTATGATAGAATACCGAACGATGAAAGAAGAAATAAATGTAAGGCAGATGACTACATCATTTTCATTTGGACATATGGAACGAATGGATGAGAGTAGAATGGTTAAAAAGTTGCACACAAGCAGCGTAAGTGGGAAAAGAAGTCGAGGACGACCGAGGAAAACATGGCATGACCAAATTAGGTAATCAATTACTAAAAGGCGGCCACATTCGAAGTCGGAATAATCGACGTGCGTGCATGGTACGATGTATGAATGTAGAGGAAGCCCGAGAGGTATGCCAGGACAGGCTATTGTGGCGATCCATCCTCTCTGCCTACCCCTCCGGGGAAATGGTGTGATGGTTAGTTAGTTTAGAGAAGGATTGTCAGGGACAGGAGCCATTGAAAGCCAAATTCACACCGCGATGTGGTGACGAGAAGAATGAAAAGGTAAACAATTATTTAACTAACTAACTAACCATCACGCCGTCTCCCCGAAAGGGTGGGCAGAAAGAATGGACTGTCACACTTTTACTGATGCGGCACTCCATCCTTCTCTTATTTAATACGGAAAATAACACCATTATTCAAAAAACATTACTCTCATTTTATTTGAGTTATCTCAATACACCACACGATAATGTTAGGCACTATGTAAAGATATATCACATACCTGTCAATAGACACTAATATTCTATCAAATAATTAATATTCTTACCTTGTACGAGGAAACACCCCTATAAATAATTATTAATGAGCATAGATTAATAGAGAGCGTTAAAATAATTACCCCGAACACACAAAGGCAGTTATGTGGAATTTCATACACGTACATATTATTTCGTAGAAGGCGGCCGAAGCTACAAAGTACATGAAAAGTAATATGTAATACTATGAAAATTTTAATATCGCATTACGTTTAGCCTTTTGATCTTTAACACTGATATATAATTATGTAAATTGAATATTGTATCGAATATGCGTAGTCAGTTATATATGCTTGACCTTCCTAGTATCTTCCTAATTATGGAGAACTTGTTATACGATCATTTTAGATTTTGATAATTAATATACTTTAATTAAAATAACAGGAACGAATGGATGAGGAAAGAATGGTTAAAAATTATATAAAAGTAGCGTGAATGAGAAAAGAAGTCGCCGAAGGCCAAAGAAGACATGGCATGACCAAATTAATCAATTACTGAAAGGCGGCCATGTTCGAAGTAGGAATAATCGACGAGCGTGCATGTCACGATGTGTGAATTTAGAAGAAGCGCGAGAATTATGTCAGCATCTGCTTACCCCTCTGGAGAAACGGCGTGATGGTTAATTAGTTTGTTAGTTAGAACGTGTTTTGAGGAAAGCGTGCTGAATAATTAAATATTTAATGAAATTTGAATTAATAGATATGAAATCGTCTATTTTCTAGAAGTTTTAATATAAATAATAATTGAATAAAACGATGTTTTTAACTACTCCTACTTTCATTTTATGGCTACAGTTACCCTGGCGAAACCGGTGGCTGTCAAAATAAATACATAAGTGAAAGTAGTAAAAAAACGTTCAATTTAATTGTTATTAAAATTTCCATCAAGGTATTTCAGAAAAATCATTTGAGTTTTAGTAGATTAAATAGGAAATACATGTTTCACCTAAGTAAAGCATTATCAAGTATATTATCAATTATTAAATACAAATACATTGGATAATGCCTTAGATAGGCGAAACATATTATTAACATAAATTATAATAAAACATAAAAAAAGAAATTATTTTATATTTAGTTTTAAGTCATTGTACATGCAAAATCAATGTTGTGATTGTTATCTCTGATGCCGTAGTATTTTTTTTTTATAATTTTGTAAATGTCATTTTGAAAATACACCTTATTATGTAATTTTGAGGTTGCAGACGGCCTGGACACATCTGTAATGTTTGTAATCTTTGTTAATAAATTAAAATCAAAATCATTGTCCAAGAAACAATCAATTCAGTTTCAGTAATATTTTTTTTTATATAACAAATAAAAAATAAATAAAAAACAACCCTTTTTAGCAGTATCAAATCATTGCGTGTATAGATCAGAATAATTATTTACCAATGTATCCAGTTAAACGTGCCTTAATATTTCTATATATAATATATAAATTTCCCTTTTACAGCTTATCTCAAAACAATTTTAGAACTTAACATCCACCTACACGAATCACTTAACACTATGTTTTACTTGTGCCTACTCGTTTAAATAATTGACATTACAGTGAGCTGGGGAAAACCTAATATTCAATTATTCATGAATTATATAATAACCATGACTAAAATAGCTAGACCCAAAACTCCAAATCTATTTATAAATAAAACATTTATTTTAAGATATATAGGTGTGGAGTTAACAAACCATTTAGGACTAAGTCCAAAAACACAAGACTACACGAGTGGAGGCAATGGACACAGACTGCTGTACCAGCATATTCCAATGATGAAATTCAATTTATGGACAATTAAAACACCTGACACAATAGATTTTCATCCTAACGAAGCCGATGACCGAAGGGATCGTGTGCGAAAAATGATAAATCAGGGCCCGAGTTCATACACAAAGGTTACTAGAGGTTGCCTGCAGAGTAGGAACATAGGAAGCAAAATATATAAAAGCCGTACAGTCAACCACTCTACACATCAGTCATTATAACGACTTCTAACCGACACGAGTCTACGTTATCAAGTCTACGTCACGGGGATCTCGGACTCTCTCCCGCCGATCTACGAATTCACTATACTACGTCACTCAGCTTTCGGCGAGTCTTTTCTTCAGCTGACCGACACTACCGCCCAGCGTAACATACTCCTCAGCTGCTCGCCGCCCGGACTCCGTCCCGCTGCTGTCGACGCTCTGCGCAGTTACGTCGACGTCCATCACGCTCTATTACGAGTTACTATTAGTATATAATTATTTTCGATCGAGAATAAATGTTGAAACTTCCACCGTCTTTCAACCCTCACCACACCCCCCAAATACGAATTAAAACTTAAATTCTCGTATTCAATCGACAACTCAAAACAAGAAAAGAGTTGAAATTATTAAGTTGTTTTTATTTTTTCTGTACATTATATCATGTAAATGTGAACTATTCAGAACCTTTTTTGGATTGCACTTCTGTTTTAGGCTCAGTTGGACAATTATGAAGACCATGAACACCGCGTAATTTAGGAAAATATTTTTTTCCTGAACGCTCTACGATGACATTTTAACAAATTAATAACAAATCTTCTCGTTTTAAATATAAAAAAGGTGGCTAAATAAATTTAATGAATTGAAAGCTGTCTAAAAAATTGTTAATAGATCACCCTTTATTATTATACATCAGTTCCATTAATTTACAACAACAAACTCATCACGCCTAAAGCCCTGCAAGCCATGAAATTCTTACAGTCATAAAGAGTGTTGACTAGAAAATATATAATAAAAAAGTACAACAATATTATTAGAAAGACTTTCGACCCAAACAGAAGATAACATTAGATTTAAAAAAACAACAAATCATACGTCTCCAATCTTACAGCAATTTATAATGGGGGGGGGGGGTGGTAATGTTGATTATAGACAAAGTCATGTTTGCAAACTACCATAATCTGAACTTCTTCTTCCTCAGTCTATTCCCGTAAAATCTTGGACAAAGGCCTCCTCCATTCGCTTCCATGTCACTTTGTCTTGTGAAAACTATATCCAGGTTATTCTGACGTGTCTGTTCATATCATCCTTCCACTGTAGTTGCGATCACCTTGCCCTTCTCTTTGCCGTCCACGGTCTCCAAGTCAGCAGTCTTCTTGTCCATTTTTCATCGGAGCTTCTGGCTACGTGACCTGCCCATTGCCATTTTAGAGTCGCCACCCGGTGGATGATGTCATGACCTTTGTTTTTTCTCTTACCCTATCGTTTCTGACTCTGTCTCTTAGGCTTATTCCTAACATGGCTCTTTCCATGGCTCTTTGGGTCACTCGTAGTTTCTCGGCACTTTGTTTGCACAATGTTACAGTTTCAAGACCATAAGTCTCATCTGGCAGAACGCAGGCTCCATAGACTTTTCGTTTCAGGTTGATCGGTAATTTCCGGTTTTTAAGGATGTTACCCATGTTTCCAAAAGCTGTTCAGCTTAGTCCACTTTAACTATTTCTAAACTTACCCATAAGATTTTAAATTTAAAGCATAATAACCATCCCCTTTTTTTGTTTAATTTATACATTTAACTATATACATTTAAAAAATATGTATTTATTATAACTTCATAAATTCCCTAGATCCAATAAGTCGACAACCATTGTGGTGGAGTGGCAAGTCATGACTGCTACTCCAAAGTTTCTTGTGTGATTTTTACACTGCTTTTGGCCTGGTGTAGAAATTACGTCACAATTAAATGGCAAAAGATTAGCTACCTATCACATGGCACGAAAATCAATATAAATAGATAAAAAAAAAATTAAATCTATAATAGTATAGAGTAATTGGGTTCAAATGACCGGTTATAAACAAAAGAAAAAAAATGTCGGAAGAGATCTCACAAGTGCTTTAATAATTACATTAACTCGGGCATGTATACCTTATCTTACATTAACTCGGGTATATTAACAATCGCACACTTGGTTCTCGCCATATTTTGCCTTAGAAGGGTGAAACATGTCATTTTATCTAAAATATAATAAAAATCCTAGAAAACTGACGTTTTCATTCATATTAATTACTAAATATTGAGTTTTACATCATTGTATTATATCATCAATAAATTAATGTTGTTGTTTGAAATTTCATTGTAGAAGTTTGTTATCAATAATGAAAATAATAAAAAATTTACAATTTATATTTTGTGAAATTCCACTTAGTATTACGGTTTTGACCGGTTTCGGCAGCTCGCTACCATCTTCTGGTCTCTGGTCTATCCAGAAGATGGCAGCGAGCTACCGAAATTGGTTTAGACCATAACAATAAGTAAAATTTAAGAAAACATATATTTAAAATAAAAATAAAATCATTAGCTTAAATAAGCCCGATGGACATGATAAACGTAAGGCAAATTAGGAATTGTGCACTCATATAATGAGGTTCTTAAAATATAACGCACCAAATGGATGGATGAAAGAAAGAGTACCCACGGAGAAAGATGAGAGAGGTGAAAGATATTGAATCATGAAGCTTTGAATGATACAATATACCATGGTCGATTGTGATAATTATGTATACATGACGCAGTCTCAGAATAATTAAGTCATTTAATGAGTTATATAAATTGATGGTTACATAAAGGGATTTGATTATCAGCAATCAACGGGTAATGGAAGACGGGACCTTTAATTTATTGTAAATAGCTTGAACGTCAATTCCGGAAAATCGGTAACAAGTAATTAATTTACCGGAACAGCCAAAATTCGGGTGAGATCGATATTTGTTCCAGCAGCGCTCTCGGTGCTTTGAAGCTCTGATCTAAAGTGTTGTCAATAAATTTGACCCTTTTTAGAGACATAAATTTGACAGTTATATAAAATATCATAAATCTACAAATGTATTTATCAAAAAAATATTTTACCAATATATCGGAATCGGAATTTCATATTATAATTATGATAATTTTATTGAATTGTTAATTACATAAATACAGAGCGAGACAAATTTATGTAAAGGGAATAGCTATTATAACATGTGATAGGTAGTTTTATTGTTACCCGAATTCTTCACCAGAGCAAAGTCAAAGTGAAAATTTCACTGTCATCACCGGGAATTGAACTCGGGACTGCTGCTGCCACCCTGACATCGTTGTCGGTGTTTATAAAATCTTTACATTAAATAACGTCATATAAATGGTGCACATAAAGTTATTACAACAAATATAAATATATTGACTGAAGCAAAAATGGCAGTTCACAATGAATTCTAGTGCCGACCCTTATACAAAGAAGTGAAGTTTAGAGTTGGCAGAAGAAGAATAAAATAAAGATAAATGCCGAAATCAGGTCATATAGAATGTGCAGGAAAACAATATGGTAGAATATCTAATGATGAAGTAAGAAAGGATGAATGCGTCATAAATAAAATTAAGAAAGGGTCACAAAGATGGTATGGACATATGAAACGAATGGATGAGGAAAAAATCGGTAAAATATATATACAAGTAGTGTGAATGGAAAATGAAGTCGTGGAAGGCCAAAGAAGTCATGGCATGACCAAATTAATAAAGTACTGAAAGGCGGCCATATTCGAAACAGGAACAATCTTCGAGCGTGCATGTCACTATGAGTGAATGTAGACGATGCGCAAGAGTTATGTCAGGATAGAACAGTTTGGCGATCCATCCTCTCTGCCTACTCTTTCGGAGAAACTTCTTGATGGTAAGTCAGTTAGTTTGTTCAGAATTTAAATTTAATAATAGTCAGCTGTTCTCAAGGACACAACTACACCATTCAAATTAACTTTGGAGAGTATAACTTTGGAGAGTATCTTGTATTCGTAATGTCGAACCATCTCTCATGCGTTCCTGGTATTATATATTTATACCGTTTTGCCTGTTCTCAATAGATGTCTTAAACTATAAAAAATGTTTGTAACAGAAAATAATCTGATTTGATTTGATTTGATTAAGTTTATGAGAAATGGTGATGTACGAGTACTTCCAATTTTAAAATTATTTTTAATCACTGAGAAAAATAAAACTGTTTAAGTATTGATACCTTCGCCGTGGCAATCTGTCTGAAGGAAATTACACATAACAAACTGAAACTTTATCACGCGACATGATAATCTATCATTCTTGAGAAATATTCTTGCGTGGGCTTAAAAATAAAATGACCCCTATTACATTTTATACTCAACTTAAACAAATATTTATTTTATTTATTATTATTTATAAATCCATCAAAATATTTATTTTAAATGAAACGATGTTCTTAACTACTTTTACTTGGGTGGTTGACTATTGTGTCGATGCCAACGAGATTGGAGAAACCGGTCGCTGTCGTAATAAAGACAAAATTGAAAATAGTTAAAAACATCGCTTTATTTTATAACTGTTTAAAATGTACTTCCATCAAAAGATTTCAGTTAAATCATTTGATTATCACAACTTTAATTTATATAAATTTATAATTGGAAATGAGTTAGAATCACATTGATCGAATTTGACTAAAAATTACCAAACTTATACTTGTCAAAAAAATATTAATAAAATAAAATAACCATTTCTACTATATTCGCCTTCACTTTGTGTTGTGGATTCTCTTCTTCTTCTTCTTCTTCCACAGCCTATTCCCGTCCACTCCTGGACAAAAGCCTCCACCATTCGCTTCCATGTCACTCTGTATTGTGTAGACTGCATCCAGGTTATTCCGACGCGTCTGTTCAGATCATCCTTCCACCGTAGTTGGGGTCGCCCTGCACTTCTCTTTGCCGCTGTGGATTCATACTTGAATAAATTTAACTAACTAACTAACTAACTAAACATCACGCCATTTCCCCGGAGGGGAAGGCAGAGAGGATGGATCGCCACAATGCTCTGTCCTGGCATACCTCTCGGGATTCCTCTACATTCTTACATCGTATCAAGCACGCACGTCGATTATTCCGACTTCGAATATGACCGCCTTTTAGTAATTAATTAATTTGGTCATGCCATGATTTCCTCGGTCGTCCTCGGCTTCTCTTTCCATTCACGCTGCTTGTGTACAACTTTTCAACCATTCTACTCTCATCCATTCGTTCCATATGTCCAAACCATCTCAAAGATCGTTTTTTTAATTTTATCCATGATGCAGTCATCTGCCTTACATTTCTTTCTTATTTCATCGTTCGGTATTCTATCATAAAACGTTTTCCCGCACATTCTTCTTAGTGATCTCATTTCTCAAGCGTTTATCCTGCTTTCATACTTATTTTGCCAGCTCCAAGCTTCACTTCCATACATGAGGGTTGGCACTACAGAAATTTAACTAGAATTAGAATTTACACTTTTCACAGACATGTTTCTTCAACATATTTAATATGAGTTAATTAAAGAAAAGTGGTTTTGATCATTATTCCGGTGAAGCCTTCATACATCTTATGCTTATTCATGCTTATAACAACACACGTACCTACTCTAACCTAATGACACTATATATCTCTAGACGCTCCTTTCGAACCTTCGTGGAAAGAAAAAACGGTGAGATTTGTATGTGAATGTTATTCGATCCCTCAAGTAAGGCATTTCTTATGTGAAACAAAATGCCGGATCAGTCCGCGTTTGCTATTTGGAAAGAAAAACAAGCGGAAAGATTACAAAGAAAAATTCGGAGTGTATTTTTCATTACACAAAAATTTTGGGACTATGGTTAAATGCATTTTTTTATTTATCCTTGAACAATAAGCAAATATTCCACATACATATTTATTTAAAGTTAGGCTTCTTATGGGGGGCTTAATACAGGGTAAATTTGAGAGCTGCGCTCGCACACTGTTCAGGTAGACCGTCATGATAAAGTCATTAATGATAAAAACAATGATAACAATGATAAATTGCGAAAACATGTCATGAAACGAGTCATGAATGAAATTAGTCGTAAAAAGTGTAAAACAGTACCAAACTGTAATATTTCAGTGGGGTAATTTTTTTAATAAGGCCTACGAGCTGTAGCCTCTTTGCGAGCGTTCCTAATGTCCAAGCTTCTGTGATCATATCATCAGAAGATGGCAGCAAGCTGCCGAAACCGGTCGAACATAAACACAAGTGCAAGCACACTAAATACATAATAAGAAAGACATTTTGTATATATTTTTTTTTCATTAATTAAAATATACTTCTACCAAGAAATTTCAATTAAAAATATTAATTACCAATCATTTTGTTGATGTCCCACATACCTCTGCTCTCCAGCATTCCCCCACCGTATCATAAGAATGAAATTTATTTCCGCTTGTTTTCCACGTGGTCTTACATATATTTTATTCCATCTTCTACATTTGATGGTATGCTTGGTAGACGCATTGACTTTCAAATAATAATGTCTTAGAAGAGCGAAACATGTTATTCCCATAAAATATTATAAAACTCCTAGAAAACTGACGTTTTAATTTATATCAATTATTAAATATAGAGTTTTACATCATTGTTCAAGAAACAATAAATAACATTTTAGTATTTTTCACATTTTTTATTGGTTACTCTGAAAGTATCTATCGGTCCGTACTTGATTATGTAGTACTCAATATCTTTGAAATTTGGCTCCATTTACAGTTCCAGTACTAAGAATATGTAATATTAATGAAATTGACTGTTTTCTTGAAGTTTCATTATGTTTAAATAACCAGGAATCAAACTTGGGTCATTCATTGTGGAAGTCATTGCTGTTTCCACTGTGCCAACGGAGGTTGTTCATCAATATTTCGTTCTCCTGTCGCATCACTAAAATGGGTTTTCGTTTTTATAACCCCTTTATCCATCTCGCGATTTCTTTTTAACTGGAGTCCCGCATATGTGAATATGTATATATATAATTGGAAACCAATTTTCGTTGATACGAATCTATGTAAGTATATTATATGTACGTATATAATATGGATAGTTTTGTTCGTATCTACCTATGATTCTCAGTTTACGACTTTGGACATAAAAATATGTTTACATGACATGACATAACTCGAACGAGGGAGAAAATATGTTTCTGCTCGTCTCATACATGTCGCGTCACGTTCTTGCATCTTCTTGGCCTATTTCTCAGAAACTATTCACCTCTACACAAACTTTCAAAGCGTGTAAAGAGTTGTTTCAATCGCAGACTTCATTTCATTTTGCTTTTATGAAATATCTACATTTCAAAAAATATTTAAAGTGAAGAAAAGTAATTAAATAAAAATACGTTTTTGACTACTTCCACTTTGTTCTTTATTTCGACAGCGACTGGTTTCACCAGGCTCGCTGGCATCGACAGACTGGTGTCCCAGTCTGTCTGACGAAACTGGTCGGTGTCGAAATAAAGACAAAAGTGGAAGTAGTTAAAAACTTCATTTTATTTAATTATTATTAAGAAAAGTAATTTCAATAAATTAAAACATATGAAATGTTTCTTGAACAACGATGTATTGTAAAACTCCTTATTAAATAATTAATACGAATAAAAACTATATTAATGCGAATAAAAAATATAATTAACCTTTTGTCTGCTACGTCTGACTTTAGTCAGAATAATAATTCTTACGCATTAGAATCTAAAGTGTATGTTTATTGATTCTTAAATATTCGAGGAATATACAATATTTGTTCTGTTGATTAGGTTATCTGATATTTTATTCAAAATGACAGATAAAGTAACGTTTTCTCCCCAGTCTAAGTTTTTTTTTTTTTTAATTAAAAACTTAACTTGTGAATTTTCGCATATATTGTATTATATATTAAACCAACTAACTAGCTAACCATCACTACATCTGTAGAGCAGCGGCAGAAAGAATGGACCGTTACACTTTATTTTTTTGACATACATCGTGTCATGCATACACGTCCATTTTTTTGACTCCGGTCGACATTTAATATTTGATTCATTTGATCATGCCACGTTTTCCTCAATCTTCATTTTTATATATTCTCGTTTACATCGTGAACATATGTATAATTTCATTGTCGTTCTATCTTGGTTCATTATTTTCTTATTATTATATATTAACATTAACATACCGTGTAAATACATTTAAATAGAACGTTTTTTTAACATATCTAAAACATCAAGTCACATATATATTCATATATTAAAATTAAGGATATGTACGTTTTTCTGAAAATCTTTATGCCGATAAAAAGCGGCTTATGGGATCGAACCAGAACGCCGAAAGCTTTCCTCTACGTTACCCCCTAAGCCACAATCCAATCTAATAATATTACAACTTGAAATCAAAGTGGTTATCGACGAAAGGCCTAAGGGTAAATGTATTGATATTTAATACGAGCCTACTGTTATTCTATTTCCTGTGTTGCTTTGTATCACTTAATGGGGACAAAAAGTATTTGGTTTCCTAAACCAAAAGCCAACTAAAGATCCCTGGATAAGACTTTTGTTCTAAATACGTAAGTATTGTGATCGCATTTCTCTTTGTTCTCGGTTCGATTAGGACATTTAAGACGGCCCTTGACGTTATATTACGTTGTGTGTAAAAATAAAGAAGAAAAAAAATAATGACTAAATCTTTTTCCGGGCTATGGTTTTATCCGTTGATTTACGACAGTACTATATTACTGACTTAAGGAGAATTCATAATATTCGAGTAATCATAATACAAATTATCAATTAACCAATAGAACAGATCAGGACCTTCAATTATCTAGGCATAGACCTGGTGGGAGGAACTGATATGCGGGAAGAAATACAAGCCCAAGTAAACAAGTCAGCTGCAATCTCTGGGGCTCTAAAATCCACAGTATGGAAAAATAAAGACATGGCCATTAAGAGTAAAATGAGAATCTATAAAGCATGCGTAAGACCAATAATAACATAGCGTCGGCGTGGCGTCGAAGCAAAGGCAGACACAGTAAGGACCAAACAAGTTTTGAAGACTTCCGAAATGAAGACACTGAGGACGATAGCAGGCAAGACACTGAGAGATCACGTAAGGAACACCAGAATAAGAGAGATATGTGAGGTTGAGGATATTATAAGTTGGAGCAGACAGCGAAAAAGGGACTGGTACAGGCATATTCAAAGAATGGACACCACCAGACTCTCCTATATTGCATTGCATAATCAACCTAATGGGACTCGTCCTCGTGGAAGGCCTCCTAAAAGATGGTAGGACAGCTGGGAATCTACCTCACAGGAGAACCAACACTCTGGAGAACAGATCACATGGGTCTACAACAAGGAAGAAGAAAAAAATAATACAAATTATTGCATTTCACATGTACCAACTTAACTTACATGTCATATAAACTTCAATTGTCTTCGATGACCCTAAAGCCCAAATCGAGCCTTGGCCTCCATTATTACTCGTCTTCGACTCCTCCTGTCTTCTGCTTCAACCCTCCTTTTTGAAACTCGTAACAATTTCGTTGCATCTCTTCCAACTTCATTAATAAGAATATAATAAATATTTTCTATATACGACATACTTTGTGTTGTTATGATGGTTTATTTATCTTTTTATTTTTTATATACTTTGTGTATACAACACTTATATTAAAAAAATAAAATTACATAGACATGTTTCGGACAAATAGTCCGTCTTCAGTGAAACATATAAAGGTACTTCATCTTCATCTGCTTCTTCTTCTTCTTCTTCTGATAGTTTATGCAGGATATCAACTTTCTTCCTGTGATGAAGACGACCAGCCTTCTCTCCATCTCTTTGGTGGTCGTCCTGGTGGTCGACGGCCCTCTGGATTCTCGTGCATCACGATATTAGGAATTCTTGCTGGATCCATTCTATCGATGTGGTCCCTTCAAAATCGTCTTATTTGCCTACTCCATCTTACTATGTCTTCAATTTTGCAGGATATGCGAATTTCTACATTGGGTATCCTATCTCTAAGGGTTCTCCCCACAATAGGACGCAATGCCCTCATTTCTGCTACTCTTAAAAGATGTTTGGTTCTGACAGTTTTTGCTTTTGCTTCTATTCCGTATGTCATTATGGGCCTTACATGGGTATTACATTTTTCCAAAATAAATCTTTATAACGGCTGTCAGATCATGTAAACAATTTTATAATATTGTTTAATATGTATCACTGAAGGACTGTTTGTCCGAAACATGTCTATGAAATCTTATTTTTTTAAATATAAGTGTTGTATATACAGAGTACGTAAAAAAGAAAAAGAAAAATTAAGACGATAATATTTGAGAATCGTCAGATTAATTTTTTTTAGTGAATCGATGCGACACTTTCGTAAAATTGTTGCCATATTACGAATTACGTAATCGTAAAAAAAAACATGCTAACATTATGTCTACTTCACGCAAAATAATATGATTTTCACACGAAATCCGTGCGTTGTAAACATTTTGCATATTGTATTCTTGTTCTAGGTTCCCATAAGTTAGAACACCTATTGAGCTTATACATATAATACTTACTTCTAGACACGAACAGGAACCGAAATCCCACAAATATACATAACAAAACCAACTTTCTAAAAATTCATAGATACTCAATGAAATTATAACTCTGTATTTTCTCACAATTGGAATGATTTTAAGAATTTATTTCAAGCATGTTATAAGTCTTGTCATTCGTTTTTGTTCGTTCATTTGTGTTGCATTTTAAAGTAAGACATTAATAATGGGGCGGTTGCTTAGAATTGGGAGTTGATTTGACTAAGGGCAGGAACCAAAATCGGATTGCTTTAGCTTATAATTTTGTATGATGTTCGTGTATGTTTTTTGATTATATTCTAAACGTATTTAGAAAAACATGAAAGAGCCATACTACAAAAAAAAATCTCAGAACAAATAAGAATCTCTGAGATAATATGTAGAAGTTCGAAAGTAAGAACGTAGTCGAAAGAGCGGCTAAGCTTAATTGATTATTTGAGGGACGTGTTGCCAGAATAAGAGACAAAGATGGACAAAAAGAGTAATGCCATGAAGACCACGCGAAAATAAAAGAAGAAGAGGTTTGACTTCAACACAATGGCCTGATGATATAAGGAGAATTGCTGGTGACTGGATGCAGAAAGTACATGACAGAAATGTATGGAAAATTATGAGGGAGGCGTATAGTCGTATATTTCATGAATTTTATTTTCTTTATAAATCACAGATAAATAAGACTATGTTATGCTGTCGACCGATTTCGATATTTTACAATACGTATTCTTATCGTGGGACCATATATCGTATGACTCGTATATCCTGGGACCCAGACCCGGTATTGCAGCGGGAAATTGGAGGCATAGGACCAACCAAGAGATCCGTACGATGACTCAGCAGCCCCTTATAACGAGCACCAGCATGGATTGGGCACGTATGCCGAGCCCAAGAGACGGCAAGCAATCAAGACCCTGTACGCGTCTAGACCGACTGGAGTAAGACCTTTAGAAAGGTCTAGACAGCGCTTAATGGACAATGTTCTGGCTGACCTGGCTAGGTTGGGCGAATCGGACTGCTGGGAGCAAAAGGCATAGGATCGAGGAGCTTGGCGAAAATCATCAAGGAGGCTCAAACTCTTCAAGAGTTGTATGCCCATAGGAAGTAAGTAACTAAAATAGTATTCTTATCGCAGAAATGAAGATGCTGAGATGGGCGCTGGGGTTACAATGATGGATAAAACTAAAAACGAGGACATTTGAGGGATCCCAAAAATAGCTTTCATAGCGGAAAATACTAGGGAACGTTGTTTGCGGTGAAACGGCAATGTGAACAGAATAGACGATAACTACATCATCCACAAGGCCTAGCAACTGGAAGATGAAAGTATAGGACCGGGTCGGTCTCCCGCAAAGTGGATGTTCACCGTTAGGATCAACATGAAGGCGCTGGGATTATACAGCCAGATGACCCAGGATTTTGATACTTAGCCGACTCCAAATAACGGTAAATGGCCAGGCGAAAGAAGATTTTTATTAGGACATTAGTCAAAAGTTGGATATTTAGTAACTGTTGTATTCTTAGACCTAAGAATGATTAGATTTTTTTATCAGTTTTATTTATTTTAAAATAAATAAATACACTAGTTTATAACTCACATTATGTATTATTATACTACCGTATGCACCATATACATCAGGCAAGGCTTGCATTTAATAAAAGATCGAAAATAATATAATCAAATAATATTGACCTGAGAATACTCTTCATCAAGACTTATGTATGTATGAAGTATCTTGATGTACGGCTGCGAGACATGGTGCCTATCCGAAAGAGATAAGCGGAGACTGGAGGCTTTTGAAATGTGGTCCTATAGAAGACTATTAGGAATTTCCTGGAGAGACCACATCACGAATGAGGAAGTTCTTCAAGGAATCGAAGGAGGAAGGCATCTGCTCAGGACCTTGTCCGAAAGGCGTGCACACGTGCGTGGACACGATCAGATTCCTTCATAATAATGAGCTATTATCTGCTCACATTGAATATTGGTAAATAAATTCTAATATCATTGATATAAATCCTTGGTAAGTCTTTTTTAAAAAAAAAAAAAGATGAATCAGCCATGTAATAACGTCAAGAAGGTCTCTTGCATGCCATAATGGAGGGTATGCCCGAGAGGACAAACTTTAGGGGACGCCCACGCCGAGAGTACCTGGAAGACCTGTTGGCGGACGCGCGCTGCTCATCATTTGCAGATTTCAAAAAAGCCGCACAAGTCAAGAAAGAATGGAAGAGAAGAATAGAAGAAATTGCTGCAAACCAATCCAAGGATTGAAACTTTCTAACTAACTAATACTATTATAAGGAATCGTTGCAAAGCATTAAAACATTGCTTTTGTTCTTCATGGAACGGGAGAACATCGCCAGAAGGACTCTGTTTATTTATTTACATAAACCACTTCTCTTACCAAGCCAGACTTCAATAACAACTTGTGCGAATACTTAATAAGAGACAACGTAGCCCTCTACCTCTTTCTATAAGTTCCTCATACCATACCTCAGTCTAACTCTTACGAATCGATCCTTTACAGATTTTTTTATATGAATAAACGAATATATATTAATCAAAACACCGTTTTTCCCACCTTCAATTTATTTTTCTCCGCATGTTTTGAATATTTAACAAATTCACTATTGGGAGAACGATGTAAACTTACCAAAAATATTTTTAACATAATGCAATAACCCAAGTATGTCGTATGTGTAATTTAAAATCAGATAGGGACAAAACATTAAGAATAAATTAACTTTTGTTTATAAAGATTTTTTGAATAGGAGTTTATGGGATGATATTTTAGACTTGAAAAATTGATTTTAGCAGGGGAATTTCAAGACAAAAGCCAAAAACTTTTGCACCTGTTAAGTTAGACAATAACAATTATTAAACAATGTAAAAAGTATTCAATAAGCCCGGTTTATATATTAAGGGACAGAAAACTAAAAAACCAACTTCTCTTCCACGAGAAGAGATCTTTATTTTAATGGACAAACTGTAAATTAATTTTCAAACGAAAAAACGGAGCTTTTATAGCAGTTTTCAATGTTCAAATCTTTAATATTTGCTCAGTATTATGAAAAAGGGCCGAGTATTACCCAGAAATATAAATATTTTAAATAACGTTGGAAAACATTGTTCCAAATGTATGTTCATTGAAATCTCTTGTTAGACGTTCATTTTAATATCTGGACCCCAACAAAGAAATAAACAATGTTCAGTGAATCCGCAACACAAAGTTATGGTAAATATATAATAAAATATAAACATTTTCGTTATTAGAAAAAGAAGAAGAAAAAAATGTTTTATACTTCTTATTGTGTTTGATTGTGAATAAATGGGTAATTTAACGTCGATCTTCGTGACATAGTAGCAAGACGTATAGCTGTCACATCGAAGGTCCCAGGTTCGATTCCGGTTATGACAGTGTGATTGTAATACTGTCTTTGGTCTTGTGTAGAATTCACGTGACAACAAAATGACAATAAATCATGTCATGGGAATCAACAGCTATAAAGTTGTATACAGTTATTGTGGAAAAAATGTGGAACAAATGTGGAAAACATCGGGAAATTACTACATGAAAGGCCCATGTGGCCTTTTAAAAACCATTAGAAATGGTACACTTTGTGCAAACCAATCACTTGGATTATAACTGGCGATGCTATTTCTGGTTTTAACCAGATTATTTTATAATGATTATTTTATAAAAGATATAAAAACTAAAATGGCAGTGCACAATGGTGTTCTTGTACCGACCCTTATGTATTGTAGCGAAGCACGAAACTGGGAAAAGAAGAATGAAAGTAGAATAAATGAAGTAGAAATGAGATTTCTTAGACAAATGTGTAGATACTCTGTGTATTATAGAGTGTCGAATGAAAATATTAGAAGTGAATGCGGTGCGAATGATGGTGTTGTGAACAAAATTATGAAAGGATCAATTAGATAGTTTTGACACATGAAGAGAATGAATGAAGAAAGAATGGTAAAAAAGTATATTTAAACTAAGTAAATGGAAATAGAAATAAAGGAAGACCGAGACAAACGTGGCAAGATCAAATAAATCAAATATTGAATGTCGGCCACGTGAGGAGTCAGAGAAATCGACGCACGTGCATGACACGATGTAACTAACTAACCATCATGCCGTCTCTCCGGAGGGGTAGACAGAAAGATTGGAACGCCACACTGTTCTGTCCTGATATACTTCTCTCGCTTCCTCTACATTCATACATCAAGTCATGCACGCACGTCGATTTCTCCGACTCCTCGCGTGACCGACATTTAATATTTGATTGATTTGATCATGCCACGTTTTCCTCGGCCTTTGTCTTTTTCAAGCTCCGTTCACGCCGTTTACATAGGTATACCTTCTTTCCCATTCTGTCTTCACTCTTTCTTTCTATGTGTCCAAACCATCTTAATGACCCTTTCATTATTTTGTTCATAACACTTTCATTCGCAAAGCATTCACTTCTTATATTTGCATTTGACACTCTATCATATACAGATTTGGCCCACATTCGTCTTAGAGATCTCATTTCTACTGTTTTAATTCTACACGGTGTATGAATGTCGAATTGTGGCAGGAAAGAAAAGTGTAGCAGACCATTTTTCTGCCTGCCCCTTCGGGGAGACGGCGTGTTGGTAAGTTAGTAAGTTACTTAAAAATTATTTTTTTATAGAATAACACAAATTCGTAAGACTCATAAATGTATATACTCGTAACTCTGAATGGTTATTCAACAAGAAAATAATTACAAAAAATAATGTCATTGTGATTGGACTGGAATTACGTATGAACTATCGTTTCATCGGCATTGTTCACAAACGCACATTATGTTCTCATATATTATGTTATTATGACTTGTGTCTTTGGTTATTCTGCAATAAAATTCTTTTAACTTCAAAGAGAGTTTTCCAGGGGGAGGTTTTATTAAAATCCCCGTCTCCTCCCTTGGGGGCGGGCGGGGGTTCTGTACACATTTACATGAATATTTTACACCAACAACAAAGAAACTTCGCGGAACGAGCGAACACACAGTTGTTTAGGAGGCAAATAACGTCTTCAGTTAATGTCATCACATGTGATGGAAGAAAGCGGGCGGGTCATTCTGTGTTGGCTCATCCACTCGCATAAAAACTATCAATCGCGAAATTGAATTCTTCCAACATTTTGAATGTACGAGTATACTAATACTTGTATACGAATACTGGATTTTACCCATTGCGGGCTATCAATTCAAGGATTAATTGTATCTCAAAAGAGCTTAAAATCCAATCTTCATAGATGGCGCTCGTGTGTAGATTGATACTACCATGTAAAGGGTGGTGTTACAGATTAACATATATACAACTTCTAAAATTGGTCAGACATGGTGGTCATAAGAAAATGTGGTATGGGGATTGTTGTATTACATAAAGCGTTCGCTTAACCCAACCAATGACAGGTCATAAATCCTGTTAACACCTCGATCACCATATTCTGTTTCCAATTTGCATCTTCGTCTCTACTGAGATACAGTTAATCCTTAAATTGAATTCTTTTTAAAAATACGTAATAGATAAACAAATATAATATAGTTGAATAAATAGAAGAATGTATTTGAATAAATGAAATGAACGATATGTTAATCAGCTGTTTTCTATATGCAAACGACGCTGTTTTAATCGCTGACAGCATAGACGATCTACAAGTCTACGTGTCAAGAATGTACGAAGTATGCAAAAAGTATGACCTTGTGATGAACGTGTCAAGTCTAAAGTTATGTTATTTGAAAAAAAAGAACGGATGACGGATTGTGACATATGTGCGAACGGTGAGAAATCAGAGGAAGTTACCGAATTTGTCTACCTGGAAAGGATGTTTACAAGAGATGGAAAAACAAAGAGAGATATCGGAATAAAGTTTGAAGCTGGAAACAAAATAAATGGTGCACTCAAAGTCATTACCGCAAATAAAATATATCGACTGAAGCAAAGATGGCAGTGCACAATGAAGTTGTAGTGTACCCTTATGTATGGAAGTGAAACTTGGAGTTGGCAAAAGAAGAATGAAAGTGGGATACATGCCGTAGAAATGAGGTCACTAAGAGGGATGTGCGGAAAAACAATGTATGATAAAATATCTAATGATGATGTAAGAAAGGAGTGTAAAGCGGATGAATGCGTGGTAAATAAAATCAAGAAAGGGTCACTAAGATGGTTTGGACACATGCAACGAATAGATGAGGGAAGAATGGTTAAAAAGATATAAACAAGTAGTGTGAATGGAAAAAGTAGTCGAAGAAGTCCCTCAATTTTCCCCTCCAATATCAGTTGGAGAAGGTGGTACTTTTCCCCACGCAGTAGGTATATGGACCCAGATGAGAAATCTTCCTAATACCTATGATTTAAACCTTTCTAAAAACTTTTTAATCTTAATATGATTGTTTTTAATGTGAATAAGTATGTAGACTGAATTTATTTATAACTTTTTTCTTGATAATTTGCTTAATGAAAATAAAAAAATATATGTATGCTACCGGTTCCAGCAGCTTCAAAATATATTTTCATTATTTACATTTTACTTCTACTCGTACTATGATATTTCAAATAACAACATTGATTACTTGCTTGTTTGGAATTATTAGTTTAGTTAGAAAGTTTCAATCCTGGGATTGGTTTGCAGCAATTTCTTCTATTCTTCTCTTCCATTCTTTCCTGTCTTGTGGGGATCTTTTGAAATCTGCATATGATGAGCAGCGCAAGTCCACCAACAGGTCCTCCAGGTACTCTCGGCGTGGGCGTCCCCTAGAGTTTGTCCCCTCGGTCATACCCTCCATTATGGCATGCAAAAAACCTTATTGGCGTTACATGGCCGATCCATCTTGCACGCTGAGCAGGTGCCTTCCTCCTTTGATTCCTTGAAGAAATTCCTCATTCGTGATGTGGTCTCCCCAGGAAATTCCTAATAGTCTTCTATAGGACCACATCTCAAAAGCCTCTAGTCTTCGCTTATCTCTTTCGAATAGGCACCATGTCTCGCAGCCGTACATCAAGATACTCCATACATAGGTCTTGATGAGGAGTATTCTCAGTTTAGGTCTATATTATTTGATTATATTATTTTCGACCTTTTATTAAATGCAAGCCTAGCCTGATGTATACGGCTGTCGACCATGCTCTAAGACCGACCATCCCATGTTATTTTGCTCCCGAGGTAGACAAACTCCTTGGTGTTCTTTAGTGACACTCCTGAGATCACTACTCTCATCTGATATTGAATTATTATAATAAGTTAATTTAATAATATTATAGTTTTATATATTACTCATTCATCTAAAATTAGTAGATGGTACCAATTCAAAAACAGATCAATAACGTCACCGTATTCGTTTGTCAGTATCCCTCGTTGGTTCCATTAGTGCCTTGTTAGATCAACGCAATTCAATTATTTGTTTCTCTTATAATTCCGGTCCAAATTGTATGTTTACATCGTAAATTCAATCGAATAAGCGCAATGTAAGTCGTTTACTAGCCTATAATTATAAAATAATCATAATATAAATAGGCAAAAATCCGAATGTCGTCAAGAAATAGTACTGGAATTTTTTTAATACAAGGGAGGGAGAGAGGAATACTTCTATTTTTTCGGTAGGTAATTCAAAATGCCCGCGATGCGCATGCCCAAGAACGTTTCTGGATAACTTTGAATTTTGTTATTTTTATTGATCTATGAAAGTAGTGTTAAAAACAAAATGAGAAAAATTTTGTGTTAACAATTGTGAAATTTTTAACATGTATGAAAAAAAATATTTACGTTAAAAGTAAAAATTTGTTACCTGTTGTACAGTGTGCCAAGTTTTTAATGGCCAGAAAAAAATCACTGATTGCAACTTGTATATTAATCTACTAAACATGGTGTTAGTTAAGTATTTTGGTTGTTTATATAATTTTCTACATTTTAAGTCATTTTTTTAATTTAAAAAATTACAATGTTATATGTATTTTTAATATTAATATAAGTATTTTTATCATAAACGTCTCACATTTCAAAGCCTTTATTTTGCAAACTCATGTTCTTTTTACTTATTTTTTTGCAAAATTCCAAAGAATTATAACAAGTTTATATACAGTACCTGATGTCTTATTAGGGAATAATTATTTTGAATAAAAATTTTAAAACAAATTATTTTTAAAGAATAACTTATTCGACGAATTAACAGAGAATGCCATGGATGCTTTCTTATTACGATATGTGTGTATATGGAAATTTATATCCAGATTTGCTACTGCAAAAGAAGAATGTCAAGACAAAAAATTTCAAAGAGATTTTATTGCTATTTTATTTTCGTTGAAGCTGGTTGAGTTTTTTATTCTCCTGTATTAATATAACTCGTCGCGCTGTTTGCTTTTTTCCACTATTTTTTACCCTTAAAAAATTGTAATACGATATAGTTTCATAAAAATTAAAGAAATATACTTTAATAAAACAAACTCATGACAGTCTGCAACATTAGCGTCAATGAAGAAAATTTGGAGCTAGTAGTTGAGTTCATGTATTTAGGTAGTATACAAGAGATGGACGAGTGGAGAGGGATATTGAAAGAAGTGTTGGGGCAGGCAACAAAGTGAATGGTGCACTTAAAGTTGTCATCACAAACAAAAACCTATCCAAAAAAGGTAGAATGGCAGTGCACAATGGTGTTCTTCTACTAACCCTTATGTATGGAAGCGAAGCATGGAACTGGCAAAAGAAGGATGAAAGTAGAATAAATGCAGTAGAAATGAGATCTCTTAGACGAATGTGTGATACTCTGTGTATGATAGAGTGTCGAATGAAAATATAAGAAGTGAATGCGGTGCGAATGATGGTGTCAAGAACAAAATAATGAAAGGATCATTCAGATGGTTTGGACATATGGAAAGAATGAATGAAGAAAGAATGGTAAAAAAATTATATGTTAATGATGTAAATGGAACCAGAAATAGAGAAAGGCCGAGGAAAACGTGGCTCGATCAAATAAATCAAATATTGAATGTCGGCCATGTGAGGAGTTAGAGAAATCGACGCGCGTGCATGGCACGATGTATGAATGTTGAGAAAGCGAGATAAATATGTCAGGAAAGAAAACTACCTACCCCTTCGGGGAGACGGCGTGATGGTTAGTTAGTTATTTAGTTAAAACAAACTCCAACTTATTAAATATTCAATCTGTTTCTAACTGATATGAGCGAAATACTTTAGAAAACTCTCGAATTCGCGAAAGAACCGTTTGAAGCAAAAGTGGAATCAGTGGAATTTAATTTAATAATCCCGAAAGAGAAATTTGATATGTGGATTGATTTGCTACGTAAGTTATTGCGTTGGTTGATTATTTTTCCAAGAATAAATATTTTGTAAGGTTTTGAGTAATAACCTACAATAATATATTTGAGAACATATTTTAGTAAACTAATAATTTTGGTTATATATTAAAAAATATAACAATATATGCGTTATAGTACAAGTTTCATTACACAGGAGTTGACAAAAAATTCGCCGTAGGTAATTGCTAAAAACAATATATTTGTATGAACGATTTTTGTTTTTCGATTATCTGTCTCCTTTTGTATTATCTCTCATTTCGGTTATTTCTTTCGATTCTCTCTTTATTTTTCAATCAAGACAACGTAATCGATTAAGAATTGGGTTCAGTTTAATAAATATAATTTAAAATATCATTATTAATTTTCTTTTGATGTGATAGAAAAGTTAAGGACGTGAAAATATCTCACGTAGACACTGCAAAAGTTTGGATATACTCGTATGGAACGAATTGATGAGAGAAGAATGGTTAAAAGGCTGTATATGAGCAGTGTGAGAGGAAAAAGAAGCCGAGGACGACCGAGGAAAACACGGCATAATAGACGAGTGTGGATGTAACGATGCATGAATGTAGAAGATATTCGAGTAGTATGGAGATCCCCCTGTCTGCCTACGAAAAGGCGTGAAGGTTAGCTAGTTTCATTTTTTAATCATATTAAAGAAAAGCTCTCAATTTGGTATATGAAACAACTTTCACGAGCAACCCCGGCCTTGTTTGTTGCGCTTATAGAAACTTAATATTTTGGGTTTAGAGAAACCTTAAAAAAACTAACGAAAAATATATTACATTTATAATATTTCAGAAAGCCGTATTAAGAACAATCTCACCATGACTATGTAAAAGATAAAATATATAGATATAATCATTGGACTTCACTAACTGAAGGAACATCGCACCAAAATATTGATGATGGTAATTTAATTTAATTCGTAAAAATAGGGCTAACAATAAATGTCACTAAAACCAAATGGATAAAATTCGAACGGCTTGACTGTGGGTCAGTATTGAATTTGAACGGCCGTAACTTTGAAAGGGTGGAGAAATTTAAATAACTTTTCAGCATACTAACACATTTTCTCAACCCAAATGTAGAGATAAAATGCATAATTGAGGCAGCAAGAGCTATGTTACAATTAATAAAATGAAATCACTATTCTGCAATGATAACATAAATTTGAAACTCTGCCAGATAATGATCAAATGCTATTTGTGGTATGTTTTATTGTATGGGTGTGAAACGTGGACCTTAAAAGTCAACTCAGTGAACAAACTTCATTTGAAATGTGGCTCTATCGCCGAATATTCAAAATTCCCTGGACAGACATGTTACCAATACCGAGTTGACAGGGAGCTGTTAACACTATCATGGTTCAGAATATTTTACATCTGGGTCATGTACTGCGTGGGGAAAAGTACCACCTTCTCCAACTGATATTGGAGGGGAAAATTGAGGGACGCCGAGGTCCCGGTAGGAGACAGATGTCCTGGCTGTAAAACATGAGGGAGTGGACCGGCATCCGAAGTGTGGGGAAGAGTTTTGTTTTATTTGCATGATCTTATTATAATTTGGGATGAGGTTCTCAACCCATTACACCGCGTCTCGAAAAGAGAAGGATGGAGTGCCGCATCAGTAAAAGTGTGACAGTCCATTCTTTCTGCCTACCCCTTCGGGGAGACGGCGTGATAGTAAGTTAGTTAGTTAGTTTATTAAAGTTAGTTAGTTAGTTATATTCAAGTAACGTACCCAGCAGCCCCTTATAACGATCACTATGAGAGCCCACCGCCAATCATAGATTTTACACGTTTGCTGATCTCGAGAGCCCAGAACTCTCAAGACCAGCCAGAGTTAGACCTCTAGAAAAGCCTAGACAGCGTCTATAGATAATGTTCTTTCTAATCTGGCCAAATTGGACGAATCTGACTACTGATAGCAATAGGCATAGGATCAAAAATCTTGAAATATAATCATCAAAAAATGTTTAAACTCATCAAGGGTTGTGCGTTCAAATGAAGTGTTTGAGTAAATAAACAATTCACATAGCTAGTATACAGGTGGCAAGTCTACAATGGGCAGATCACGTAGCCAGAAGCTCAGATGAAAAATGGACAAAAAGACTGCTGACTTGGAGACCGTGGACGGCAAAGAGAAGTGCAGGGCGACCGCAACTACGGTGAAAGGATGATCTGAACAGACATGTCGGAATGCAGATGCAACCTGGATGCAGTCTGTACAGGACAGAGTGACTTGGAAGCGAATGGAGGAGGCCTTTGTCCAGGATTTATTATATAAATAAATACAACCATGGAACTATCGTGAGATAACCTATCATGGATCGTATTTCGCCACGTACCTGATTTTATTTCACTATATTTTTTTTAAGAGGTTCAGCTTCATTCGCAAAGATTGGAAGTAGAATCTGTTCAGATGGACCGTTGTCTTGTAAATTATAAAATAGGGTAACCGTGTGATTTTCCCGAACGCCACAGCTCATAATAATTAAATTATGAAAGGAATTGCGTACTTACGATTGAACGGAATAAGATTCCGAATAACATAACTGCCGATAATTCCCATCGTGTTTAAACGTGTTCTGTGCCGGGAAGATAATAATAATAATAATAATAATAAAACGCCTGTTAACGTTCCTACGTTAAGCAATTTCAAATATAGAAAAGTCCCGATTACCCGTTGTTATTTTGCTATATGCTTGAGGGCGTAAAGTTGAAAGACAAAAAACAATTGGATTACACCACAAAAAAAAGTTTTTCTATTTTTAAATATTAAAAAGATTCTAAAATCAAATTACTATTTTTTTAATTTAAGACTGATTTTATGTTTAAAAAACACAATCGTATATTTCATTTGAAAATGTTATCTTTCAAAAGGCCTTCTTCTGTTATATAAACTCGATTATTAGCACACTTTTGTAGTAACCCTATAACACCATTAGCTGGGTCACAAAATATTTTTTTAAATATGTTTTTTTGTACAACACCAAATTATTATTTTTTGTATTGATGAAAACGTTCGTTTTTTTTTTTTTTTAAGGGGAGGACGTGTTTCATTTTTCTATGACAATAGAAAATGTTCTGCTTGAAAACCTTAAAATACATAACATTAACAAAATAACAATATTTTTTTTTTTGTAATTGTTATTTTCTAAAGTTATAACTTTCCTTTATGAGCATTTGTCATATTCTTTATAGCATTATATAGAAAAATTAACTGCAAATAACTTTTGATTAATACTATTATTCGCTTTTACTATTGTAAATAATTGCTTTTTATATTCCACTATTTGCAATTTATTGTGTAATTGATTTTTAAAAAAGTTTTGTGTTACCAAAACCGGGAACTCCCACATTTTTGGTAAATAAGTAAGGTATTATCTCTTATTAAAAAAAAATACTTGTACTGATAACATATTGTACTGATAACATTGTTTTACAAAACGAAATAAACTAAATTTTTAATTGTATCTCAATAGAGACGAAGAAACAAACTGGAAACTGAATATGGATGATCAAGGTGTTTACAGGACTTATGACCTGTCATTGGTTGGGTTAAGCGCACGCTTTATGTAATTACAACATTCCCCATTCCACCATTGTTATTATGATCATGCATGATACATTTTTGGAAGTTGTATATATACTCCAAATCCATACTTATCTTCACGTGTCAGTTCCAGTTAGCCATCTATGTAGATTTGATTGTACTAATTAATTTTTTAAGATTAATCTATACAATCCACCCACTAACGCCATCTATGAAGAATGATTGTTTTAGCATTTAGCAAACTACTTTATTAACACAATGCGAAGAGGCTACCGCCTCCTAGCGCACTGTTTAGAAGTCGCCTGGAGTAACACTCCTATTTTATACGCCAAAGAATTGACCAGAACATTAACAAACATTTGCGAAATGTATACTTATATCTGTATACGAAAATGTATACTGTATATGAAAATCCAGGATTCGTATACAGATATAAGTATACATTTCGCAAATGTTCGAAATAAACTAGTTCAAACGATAATTCCTTGTCCTGTCTGGTAAAAGACAATGTGACCTAGAATCTCCGCATAATATTTTCACTTTGATATCACAAAGTGTACCTTTAATTTGTTATTCACAATAGTCTCCTTGCGTAGGCAGGTGAATGATGAAAATCGTGAATCGCGTCATTCAAAGACGGTAAGTTAAATATTTCAGGATTGTTAGAAACGATAAAATAAACGAAATAACGCGACGTGTAAATTGAATTATTTATAAATTCATTCACAAATCCCTGTATAAAAAAGATTCAAACACAACCAAAAGTATTTACTGTTTTTATTTTTTTTTATTTTAATTGTATCTCAATAGAGACGAAGACGTAAACTGGAAACTGAACATGGATAATCAAGGTGTTTACAGGACTTATGACCTGTCATTGGTTGGGTTAAGCGCACGCTTTATGTAATTACAACATTCCCCATTCCACCTTTGTTATTGTGATCATGCATGACAAATTTTTGGAAGATGTATATATACTTCAAAATCCATATTTATCTTCACGTGTCAGTTTCAGTCAGCCATCTATGTAGATTTGGTTGCACTAGTGAATTTTTTTTACTGTTGCTTAAATAATATTGCTAATGTCATTATTAAATATTGAAAAATGGTGAAAACGTAGTTTTCTTGTTATTCTTCTTTATTAAATTCAGGTGAATTGTTATATTGAAATTCGCCTCCTATTACGATGCGGAAAACCACTTCTTCATCTTTAAGGTGACCTACCAGGTGGAAGTTGACTTAAATGTACTCCATTCGTGGCAGTTTATGCGATACGATTTATATGGTCTCTCCAGAACAGTCTCTTTGTTCTACTCTATCTTAGGATATCCTCATTATTACTGATGTTTCTGTTTTTAATGGGTTTAATTTAAGTCAATGCAGTTGACTATCGAAGATTTGAGATGACTTGTATCAGTGGGATCACAGAAAGAGTATATTTTCTGACCTTCCAACCAAAGGATTTTATAATTTTGGTCCCAGCGTTCGTAAACATTATTAATGTAAGAGGTAACTCCAGTCGACAATGAGAAAAGGGGACACTTCACCTGCGGCCTGAAACCCCTGCCTGTGAGCGGTACGATAGATACGAGATTGTCCAGTTCTACTTTTCAGTCGAATCCATATGTAATCTTCAGTCGCTTCATAAGATAGAAGTGATCGATGATTTATACTTTATATACGAGTATAGTAGGCATTTTCCTCGTTAAGACCTAGGGCTTTCATGTCACTCTGCACATTCGTCAGCCAGGTGGTTAAGGGTCTTCCTCTGCCTCTCTTCTTCATGGTCGTAAGGTTTTCTAATTGCGTGACCGTACCATTGAAGCTTTGATTTTGATGACGTTTCATTTATCGGCGCCACTTTGAATCATTTCTAGTGTTTCGGCCAAAACAATGGACTATTGAATCATTTCTGTATTTTTTTTTCTATCGTCTGAAATTTTCGTACTTGGATCTTTATTGCTGCGCATACTTCTCTTTTATGTAGTAATATGGGCCGTATAGGTATGTGTTTTATAAATCTTGTATTTTGGCGTTATTAGAATTCTCGAAATGAAAAGTACCTATGTATAAAAAATACAAATCTCCAGTTATAATGAATTCCTGTGTTTTTATACAGTATTTTGAAATAATTTATTCATATTTACATTCATACTTTTAAGTTATTTTCTTGTTGTGCGTTCTCCTTTATTGAGATGATATTTGACATTTCCGAATTTTTACTAAAAACATTCACCCACCGCCGACAGTGGCTATTTATTTCGAAATTTTCCGTAGCTAAAAAGGTCGGAAGAGAAAAATATATTTTGTCAATAATTTAAGTAAACGACACAGAGCCGACGTGCGTACACGGCAGATGTAGTAATAATATATTATGTTTGATGGTCAGTTTTTTGAATAAACCGAAATTGGTTGGTATGTTAAAAAGTAGTCTATTTTAGGTAAACCACCTTCGTTTCTATTCAAGGATGTTCCGTGTTAGCAATGTCTTATACAGTAACACATCACTACAAATAGAAATATATCCACTAAAGCAAAGATGGCAGTACATAATGCAGTTTTAGTTCCAACTTTTATGTATGGAAGTGGAGCTTAAAGCTGGCAAAAGAAGGATAAATGTTTGATCATGCCAAAGAAATCAGATAACTGAGAACGATTTGCGGAAAAAGGATATATGATATCATATCGAACGACGATATAAGGAAGAAATGTAAGGCAGATGATCGCATCATAAGTAAAATTATAAAAAAAAATATATTCCTGAGATGGTTTGGACATATGGAATTAATGTATGAGAAAAAAATGTTGTATAAAAACTTTGTGAATGGAAATAGAAGCCACGGAAAACCAAGGAAAGCTTGGCATGACCAAATCAATCAAATGCTTAAAGGCGACTACATTTGAAGTCGGAAAAATCGACGAGTGTGCATGTTACGATTTTGAAGAAGCTCAAGATGTATGCCAGGACAAAGCCGTGAGGCAGTCAATCCCCTCGACCCCTTCGGAGAAACGGTGTGATGGTTAGTTAATTGGTTAGTTAGTAACACTAAATAATGTATTGTGGACAATGTAAGCATTGTTCTTCTTTCCCACATAGTCGTATTATCATAGACAACGTTCCTTAGTTTTATCCACTATAGGATCGACTAGACACAATTCAGAGTTTATTTATGATCAATTGATCAAATCCGATAAAGAAAATTAACAGTTGTCAAAACTCTCCAAATAAACGAAACGGTTGGTCGCGAAAAATAAATGAATAATTGAAAAATTGTGATACCATAACAGCGTTTTAAATTTTAACAGCAAATATTATAATTTATATGATTTATAACTGCAACATTGAGTTTATCGGATGATGAAATTTCACGGTCCTGGATCATCTGGTAGTCCAGTCGCAGTGATTGAAGTTATACTTGACTGCAGATATCCTTGTTGCAGGAGGCCAACCTGGTCTCCTTCTTCCATATTTTAGTTGCAGGGTCTTATGGACACTGTTGTCATTGTCTGTCCTGCTCACATGGATGTACCGTAGTAGACGATGTTCGCAGGCTTTATCTATAATAGGTCATAATCATCAATTCCTAATTTATTTACACAAAGATCACAAACATCACAAATGCTTCTACAACCTCACAATTACAAAAGAGAAAACTGAGAAAACAATCCTAACATTGATATTGCATCCCTGAGTCAACTCACAATTTCACGAAATATGTTGACGACTAAGCAATGATATTGCTATACCCACAGGCATCACCATTGGCAGCTTGGTTCTGAAGCGTGGCAAATGAAACAATATGTGCTGTCTTTGACGAAGGTATCAAGGACAAACAGACCTACATCTCTCAGGACATCCGAGTTATGTAAGAAGCCGACGGCCGATGGGGGAGATGGGTTCTGACCGCGTACAGGATTCCGCTGAGTTGGACGTGGGACCGACGATCTGAGGAGGATGGCTGGACATGGATGGATGGGAGCGGCAATGGATAGGGGGCGGTGGCGTGCTTTGGGAGAGGCCTACGTTCAGCAGTGGATGACAGACGGCTGATGATGATGATGATGATGATGATTCGCTCCACCAGCTATCGGATATCAGATAGTTGCGACTTTCAAACTTTCTCAGATTTCATATCAATCACAATCCCGAGTTTGATTGTGTTCAATCGATCAAATCCGATTATGAAAATTATGATTTATATTTTTTTTATAAGGATTAATTGTATCTCAATAGAGACGAAGATGTTAATTATTTTCTGGGTACAGAATGTGGCGGCCGAGGCGCTTACAGGACTTATGACTTTATGTTTAAAAACATTCCCCATTCCGCCTTTCTTATGACCATCACGTCTGACAAATTTTTGGAACTTGTATATATGCTAGAATCCTGCGCTATATATATACTGGTTCTGATTTTAAAAAAATGGTTTGATTCATGTGGTGCTCCTGTCAATTTGGAGATATTTCTTGTATAAGTGAATTGTTTTGATCAATTTGATTGTTGCCGCACTTTGTGATAGTTATTTGTGACACAAAATACGTTTTCACTCTTCTGATGTTAAAATAATACAAGTTTTTTCGTTTATAAAAATAATTTTGACAGGTGTCAAAATAAATTTTTCATTTGTTCCAATGACAATTTGAATAAATTCTTCAATCAAATTTTCAAGTTTTTGCTGGTGTTGGATTGTGATAAGTGCCTAATTAAAATGAAAAAAGTGGAATAAAAAATTAAATAAACACAAATTAATGTCCGGATCGTCCAGCTGACGACAAGTGCACCATCTAAAATAACATTATGTGTTAAATTATTTTTATGTGTTATTTTATTTTATATCATTGTATTTTGTATAATTTGTTTTAGATTTATTATGTAGACGTTGAATGATTGAAGTGTGCGCGGGAGATGCCTATTGGTGGCGATGAGGTTCGCAACCCATCACACCGCGTCTCTCGCGTTGGCGAAAAGAGAAGAATGGAGTGCAGCATCGATTAAAGTGTTGCAGTTCATTCTTTCTGTCTACCCTTTCGGGGAAACGGCGTGATGGTTAGTTAGTTAGTTAGTTATCCTGCGCTTATCTTTACATTTTTTAGTACACTCTACACTAGCGTCATCTATTGAGGTTATGATTTATATTGTTCAAGCATTGATAAACGAGGGTAATATTTTACATGTTAAACGTGAAAACTGCAAGTTTGGGTTTATTCGGATGACGAAACTGTTTTGTTGGATTTGCCAGCCGTTCCGTGTCGTTGTCACCTGTCCACGCGGCGCTTTGTGCCCAGATAATAAGCTGCCCACCTATTGTGCGCTATTATAATAAGCCATCGCTTTCACAAAAATAGGCAATATCATCGCTCTAATAGAGGGGATATTTTGGGGGCTTAATACCACCGAAAGTCATCTGGGACAGAGGGGAGGGGTGACATTTTTATTAAATCTCCTTCTATAAATAAAAACACGAAATAATGTTTTCAATTGAACAATATATTTTACTTTTTACAACGACACTTTATTTAAATTACAAATTAATTTAAAAAAACATATATTAACACAAATATGTTTCGGATACAGAAGCCCTTCATCAGTGTAGTTAAATATAACTTTTTTTTGTGAATGTATACTTATACTTGTATACGAATACTGGATTTCACCCATGGTGGGTGATTAATTCATGAAATTTAATTGTATCTCAATTGAGACGAAAATGCAAACTGGAAACTGAATATGGTTGATCAAGGTGTTTACAGGACTTATGACCTGTCATTGGTTGGGCTAAGCGCACGCTTTATGTAATTACAACATTCCCCATTCCACCTATTTCTTTATGACCATGTAAGACAAATTTTTGGAGGTTGTATATATGTTACAAATCTATGTTTATCTTCACATAGCAGTTTCAATACGCCATCTATGTAGATTTGATTACATATGTTAATCTTTTTAAGATTAACCTATATAATCCACACACTAACGCCATCTATGGAGATTAATTTTTTATGAACGTGGGCGGTTTTGACAGATGTCAAAATATTCATTTTGCATATACAATATGAATACACAATATAATTGTGAATATAGAAGAAAAGCAATGTTTTCAGTAATAATAATATTCTAAACACATTTTTTTAACATATCCATGGTATACCAACGGTGTTTTGATTAGTAATGCTATAATACTTCAACATTATTAACTTTTTAATTTGAAACACTGTTATCATGTCACAATTCATTTATTTAATAGCTTTTTTAATAGCTTCTTTCCAAAGTTTAAACTTTATTTTGTTGAACGGCAACAAAGTTACCGTGATAACAATTGCAGAATTATGAGTTTTTAAATAAAAATAAATGAAAATATGAAATAAATTAAAAAAACTTCGTATTTTACCACGGTTTGGTTATTATAATTGATGCCAACTAGTTTCGCTTGGACCCAAGCTTCATCAAAGCAGTATAACAACTGAGTTGTACACAAACAGTTTGTGTATAGCCCTGACGAAGCTCGTTATAGAGTGAAACCGGTTGGCGCTCCTGACACAAAATAAAGTGGTTTTTTACAACGTTTTAAAAGTAGCTAACTAACTAACTAACCATCATGCCGTCTCCCCGAAGGGGTAGGCAGAAAGAATGGACTGCCACACTTTTCTTTCCTGACATATTTCTCTCGCTTCCTCAACATTCATACATCGTGTCATGCACGCGCGTCGATTTTTCTGAATCCTCACATGGCCGACATTCAATATTTCATTTATTTGATCGTGCCACGTTTTCCTCGGTCTTTCTCTATTTCTGGTTCCATTTACATCATCAACATATCATTTTTTTACCATTCTTTCTTCATTCATTCTTCCCATATGTCCAAACCATCTTAATGATCCTTTCATTATTTTGTTCATGACACCATCATTCGCACCGCATTCACTTCTTATATTTTCATTCGACACTCTATCATACACAGAGTATCTACACATTTGTCTAAGAGATCTCATTTCTATTGCATTTATTCTACTTTCATCCTTATTTTGCCAGTTCCATGCTTCGCTTCCACACATTTTAAAAGTATTTATTTCTAATTTTTAAATAGAGTTTTTCTCCTGTCGTACGCTAAATGTATTGATTAATGGATGACCTTGATAAAACATATCAACAAAATATCCGCAGGCCACGTGGGGAATCAAGACCAAGAATAAAAAAAGCAAACAAAAATATTTTCTTGTTTCGGGCGAGCAGCGCTCAATCTCACTCCAGCGTATCGAACCGTTGGCATATTTTACACGCTAGTTCACGGTATTTTATAGTTTGCTTCGGGCACACAGCGCAGTCCTGGGACACTCCGTCTGTCTCCACAAAGCCAGCCGCGGAGTCTACTAGAGTCATAACTTCACGCGGAGAGTAGCTACAGCTGTCCTTTAAATTTTAACGTGTCAGTGGGAATTTTGTTTGTACCTCAAATAAGGTCTACCCGTGAGGCCCTTAGGTCCTATGTTTACAGAGGCCACTGGTCACATATTACAGGTGTTTTGTCAACCCTTCGTACTGTATTCAGTAGCTAATTTTAAATTGAAGACTGCATGGAAACTTAATGATGTTTATGTTTATATTTGTGTGTTAATGCAGCAAATTATCACGAAATTGTTGGACATTGAAACGATGATGTAGGTGTAGTGAAGATGGCAACCTACTTGGCCGAATGGCAAGAGCTATGACTACCACATCGAAGGTCCCGGATTCGATTCCTGACGATGACAGTGTGATTGTCACTGAATTGGCTCGCGCTTCAACGTTGTAAAGAGCGATTCAATAAAATACTTATAATAATAATAATGATTTCAATGTAAATATTTTTAAAACGTATAAATAATTTTTTTTAACTATTCGAGGGTATTAACAATCCAAGAATACCTACTTATTGAATTAAATCCAACCCTTTAAAAGAGAAAGGGGGCAATTATTATATTATGCCCCAAATTGACGCAATTACTACAATTATGTAGTAATATTGCCAATTTTCTAGAATCTTTTTAATATCTTATGAGATTAACGTGTCTCACCTTACTAGGAATATATAAAACTATAAATACATTTATTGGTCACATCTTCCAAGGGGAAACATCCCTTTCTCATGAAATATAAGCACATTTTTTTGAAATTGATGTCTTCATTTATCTAAAATTCTTGAAGAATTTTATTTATTATATCGTCTTTCAATCGTTGAAGCAACAAATAATTTAATAAAAACATCATAAACTGCCACGTCTAGGCAGTTATATATATTATAATAAACCAGAAGATGGCAGTTATCTGCAATACCGGTCAAAACTAAAATAACAAGAATTTAACCGAATATATAAATATAAAAAATAAAAGAAACACTTTATACTTAACCACGGAATGGTAAATGTGTTTGAAGTCAACTAGTTTTGCTTGTACCCATGCTTCATCCGGGTAAAATGTGTAAAAACTCAAGAGATACACATAATTACAGATCCGTGGTTTAATACAAAGTATCTTTTTAAATATATTTATGTAAATACATTATATATATTATTATATTACATGTCTGTCCTGGAAATTCTGAGCATTCAGCGATATGGCCACATTTCAAATGCTTCCAGTCTGTTAATTAAGTTGACTTTTAAGGTCGTCATTCTCTGGCGGAGTTTCAAATTTATGTTATCATTGCATTTACTCATTTTATTAAATTAACAGACATGGTTACTAATATAAAAGTCATGAGACGAGCTAGAGTTGACAAGTAACTGTTGTTAACTACCAAGGTTCGGGAGATTTCACATCTGAGTCATGTACTGCATGCAAAAAAGTACCACCTTCTCCAACTGATATTTGAGGGGGAAATATAGGGACGCCGAGGGTCCGGTAAGAGACAGATGTCATGGCTGCGAAACGTGAGGGAGTGAACCAGCATCCGAAGTGTAGATGAGCTGTTTTGAGCGGTGCAGGACAGGGACAGGTTC
Organism: Lepidostoma basale; assembly: GCA_022606425.2. Lineage (NCBI taxonomy): Eukaryota > Metazoa > Arthropoda > Insecta > Trichoptera > Lepidostomatidae > Lepidostoma > Lepidostoma basale. Next base: position 54,461 of record JAHDVF020001493.1, read on the forward strand.
GCCGAGGTGATCGCCAACGTTGGGGGAACCCGACAGGGCACTTGAAGAAAAAGAAGAAATACATATCAATTTTTTTTTCATTATTTGTAAAAAAAAATACTGGAGCGTATTATAGAGGTACGACCTCTATTTTTAACGATGTTATGTACGAATATTCAAATTCTTTCCTTGGTTTCCAACTCTCATTAAAAAATAAAATAAAAGTTTCAGCACTTTAAGTGGTATCAAGTAAAAGGGATTTGTGAAGCTGTTTCTTGCCCCCTGTTTTAAGTCACGAGAGTGTCTACCCAGTCACGAGCGCCCTTGCTCAGAAAAAGACATTCCTAGGTAAGGAAATGTCTTCGATAGTTTTAATTAATAGCCCAGTTAACGGGACCAATTAAGAAACAGTAATTTAGTCGCTCGTAAATTGCAAAATTTTCGCAGCTTTCGAAAGACAAAAATCCATTAAATTAGAAGAGAATTTTAAAACGTAAACTCTTAAGTTTTTAGCAGACTTTAAATTAAAATATTTGTAAATAATGAAAATCATTTTTCAATTGAAAATTTATTTAAAGTATATATTTAATTTATTTTTTTAGATTTATGGTCTCCACCGATTTCAGTTTGCCGAAACCAGTTGAAGCCATAAAAATAAGTAGAATTAAAGTGTGGTATTTTAAATATTATTTTATTTACATAATCTTCGTCAGCTTGTCTCCATCCACTGCTGGACCTAAGCCTCTCCACTCCCACGCCATCTCTTTCGGTCTCACACCAGTGTTCTCCAGGCCCTTTCCGCCGTCCGCACAATATCATCGCTCCAACTGGTTGGCTGTCTCCCGACAGTTCTCCGGCCCAACCTTGGCCTCCATCCAGTAACCCTCTGGCTCAATCTTCCATCATCCCGTCGACACATATGACCAGCCCTCTGCTACTTTATCCTCGCAATGCGTACCCTACATCGGTGACCCTGGTGTGTCTTCTAATCTCCACGTTGGGTATATGGTATCAAACGAGATACCCTACATGGATTCCATGGCCCGTTGTGCAACTTTCATATTATGCATTGCTTCTTTACTTAACGTCCATGTCTCGCATCCATAGGTCATCACAGGTAATACACTGGTCCAGTACTTTTGTTTTTAAATTTTGTGGCATGTCCGACTTGAAGATGTTGCCCAGCCTTCCGAATGCAGACCAAACGAGCTGTATTTATGTAAGATGACATTAAAAATTTTGGGTCAGAATAATGATTTACTTTGCATTATTTCTTCTTCTTCTTCTTCTTCTTTTGATAGATCTGACGATCTGTGACACAGAAATCATATCTCGTCGGATGATGAGATCCAGCTGTCCCTCCATCTCTTAGGCGGTCTTCCAGGTGGGCTGTGTCCGGAAGGGATTTCATAGGCGGCTGTATATGCGAGTCTGTCACCATCCATTCGGGCTACATAGTCCCTCCAGTATCTTCTTCTGGATCTACTCCACTGAACGATATCCTCTATTTCGCAAGTTTTTCTTATGTCTGCGTTGCGGACACGATCTCGGCGGGTTTTTCCAGTAATTGATCTTAGGACCTTCATCTCCGATGTTCTTAGTAGTCCCTTGGTTCGCACAGTGTCAGCCCGCGTCTCTACAGCGTACGTCATGATGGGTCGCACGCATGTTTTGTAGATTCTGATCTTGCTGTCGATACGCATGTGCTTGTTTTTCCAGACCAGATTCTTCAGGCATCCTGACACGGCAGAGGCTTTACTGACTTGTTCACGTACTTCGGTATAAAGGTCACTTTGGCTGCAGATCTCCACTCCCAAATACCTGAAACTCATCACCCGCTCCACAGGTATATCATCAACAGTCAGTTTGCATCTTGCAGGTTGCCTAGATATAGTGAGACTTTTTGTTTTGTTGACTGATATAGCCTTGACTTGACTTATCTAATACTCTTTATGACCCCCACATGTCAGTTGAATCAACGATGTTATAAGAATTGCTGGACTTGGATGAATGAGAGTGGCATTGGATAGTGGGCAGTAGCGTGCTTTGAGAGATGCCCATGTTCAGCAGTGGGCGGCAGACGGGTGATAAGTAAGTTAGTAAATATACACTGAATGTAGGAAAATCAGAAAGAGCTGTCAAATTATTGGGAAAATTATTTCTAAGACTTATTTTTACATTTTTCCATACCAAATCAAAGATATGAAATCGTCGATGTCGGTTGTGACAGGTTTCATTTTATTACAGTAGAACGTCAAAATTCGTATCAGTAAAATAACGAAATTGTAAATTTTAAAAATATATTTTTCGTCGAAAACTACTTACGTATACCATAGACTATTCAAAAGGTAGGTTTTTCTTTTATTTTAGATCAACAGTTTGTTTTTAATTACAAACTTCGATGGAACCTTAAATATTTGTGATCCGATTTTTTTAATTCAAAAAGTTTAAAATTTTCCATAAATCAAATTTAATGAAATGCAACATAAATATTGTTCGTATACGCTTTTCTTCCCTCATTTGTTATATAATACTTGCATTGAATTTTTAAACTATTTAAAAAAATACTTTTATGCTTTTTATATTATTTTTCTTATGACCAAAAGTTCAAAATGCTTCAGAAAATCGATTCGCGTCATTCCCGTATAATACGAGTATAAGAAATCTTTAAAATTAAAAACATTTTTATTCTTAACAATTTTGTTAGTTAAATTAAAATACAAATAAAAATGTATTTAGAGAGATCTATGAATAATTAATACAAATGAAAACGTCTGTTTTATTTTAGTTTTATTATATTTTTTGGAAATGACATGTTTCGCCCTGCTTAGGCATTATCAAATGTTATTCCCATAAAATATTATTAAACTCCTAGAAAACAGACATATTCATTTGTATTAATTATTTAATGTGAAGTTTTACATCATTGTTTAAGAAACAATAAAATAAACGATATATTTGTTTACTTTCGTCTTCTTCTTATACAGCCGTTGTCGTCCACTGCTGGACATAGGCCCCCCCCATACTTCTCCACGTATTCTATGCCTTTTGCATCCAATCGCCAGCAATTCTTGTAATGTCATCGGACCATCGTGTGGGGGGTCTCCCTCTGTTTCGTTTGTCTTCGCGGGGTCTCCACTCTACCACCCTTCTGGTCCATCTATCGTCTACCAACCTGGCAACATGTCCCGCAAATGACCATGTAAGCTTCACTACCCTTGCGACGACATATGTTACTCCTTTGTTTACTTACAAATATATCATTTAAAAATCCCACATATTTTAAGAAAGGTACATTTTCAAAAATTAATTACAAGTTTTTAAATTTTAATAACTTAGATTTTTAATAAAATATAAAAAATAAGAAATTTACACATATTATTCTGCAACATTAGCGTGAATGGTGAAAACTTGGAGCAAGTAGTTGAGTTTGTGTATTTAGGTAGTATGTTTACAAGAGATGGGAGAGTGGAGAGGGATATTGAAAGAAGGGTTGGGGCAGGCAACAAAGTGAATGGTGCACTTAAAGTTGTCATCGCAAACAAAAACCTATCCAAAAAAACTAGAATGGCAGTGCACAATGGTGTTCTTCTACTGACCCTTATGTATGGAAGCGAAGCATGGAACTGGCAAAGGAAGGATGAAAGTAGAATAAATGCAGTAGAAATGAGATCTCTTAGACGAATGTGTGGATACTCTGTGTATGATAGAGTGTCGAATGAAAATATAAGAAGTGAATGCGGTGCGAATGATGGTGTCATGAACAAAATAATGAAAGGATCATTAAGATAGTTTGGACATATGGAAAGAATGAATGAAGAAAGAGTGGTAAAAAATTATATGTTAATGATGTAAATGGAACCAGAAATAGAGGAAGACCGAGGAAAACGTGGCACGATCAAATAAACCAAATATTGAATGTCGGCCAAGTGAGGAGTCAGAGAAATCGACGCGCGTGCATGACACGATGTATGAATGTTGAGGAAGCGAGAGAAATATGTCAGGAAAGAAAGGTGTGGCAGTCCATTCTTTCTGCCTACCCCTTCGGGGAGACGGCGTGATGGTTAGTTAGTTGGTTAGTTACACATATTATTTTCTATAGCAACATTTTGTTTTATTATTTTCTCATCCGTACAAAAAAACATTACAATAAAACAAAAGATGAAATTTGAAATGGAATTCGAATATAAACATAACATGATTTTGGATTCAATCCGTTTCACGGTACCTAACTAATTTCGCAATAGAGGGTATGAATAATATTAAACTATTCACTAAGTTAGAATGATAGATTAGATGGATAGATTGGTAGGTACCCTCTCTACGGTGTGATACGTCATGATGTTTGGAACTAAATCCAATGTTTGCTTTTCCCGTTCAGTTTGTAAGCCAACTTAAATCTCTGTCCATGCTGTCTAGAATAATAGTATGCAAATAAAGAGTAAATGTTTATAGTGATTTTATAACCGTATTTCGAAAGTTAATATTTTTATAATCAGTTTAAACGTTAGTAATATGTCGATGCTTTGCTTAGCGTTACACAAAAACACGATATTTTCATTTAATAACGTTGTATTATCTTATGATATGATTAAAACTATTATATCTACAAATATAAAATAAAATAAAACTAACTTACTTACTTGTATCTCAATAGAGACGAAAATGTAAATTGTTTTTCTGTGAACAAATTATGGTGGCCGAGGCGCTTACAGGACTTGTGACCTGTCATTAGTTGGGTTGAGCGATCGCTTTACAACATTCCGCCCTTCTTATGACCACCACATCTGACAATTCTTCATCAAGCTTCATCAGTCCTGTAAGCGCCTCGGCCACCACATTCTGTTCCCAGAAAAACAATTTACATCTTCGTCTCTATTGAGATACAATTAATCCTTATAAAAAAATAATTTATCCGCAATGGGTTAAATCCAGTATTTGTCTGCAAGAATTTGTATACATTCAAAATGTTGTAACTAACTTACCATCACACCACCAAAGAATGGACTGCCACAGTTTTCTATATCTCTTGCTTCCTCAACATTCATCAAATCAAATCAGTTTATTTTCTCAAAAGATATTACACAATTATTATAGTTTAAGACATCTATTAAATACAGATAAAATATAACAAATATATCATACCAGGAACGCATGAGAGTTGGTTCGACATTAGGAATACAATATACTCTCTAAAATCAATTGTATTTAACTTTTGAACGTACTTTCATGAATATGAAAGACATCGATTTTAGAAGCGATCATGTTTAGCAGTTTGATTGCTCTCCCCAGCGGCATCACCAGAGGCAGGTTGATTCTGCATGCTGGGAGATAAAACAGTCTGTGCTGACGCTGTCGAAGATAACCAACGGAACATAAAGATGGATAGCCTCCAAGATGACGGAATTCTCAAAGAATCCCCTGATAAGGCTGAAGAAATGGGTAAGTGTGCAACCATCCCTCTTTATCTGTAAACTATTGGACCCCAGCATGGCCAAGAGGACGTACATCGTGGCATGCACGCGCGTCAATTTCTCTGGCTACTCGTGTGGCCGACATTCAATATTTGATTTATTTGATCATGCCACGTTTTCCTCGGTATTTCGCTTTTCTAGTTCCATTCACATCGTTAACTTATACTTTTTTTACTATTCTTTACTTCATTCATTCTTTCCATGTGTACAAACCATCTAAATGATCATTTCATTATTTTGTTCATAACACCATCATTTGCACCGCATTCACTTCTTATAAACTGTTTAAAAACTTGTGGTGTTCTTGTATTAGAAAACTTGGCTCTTGATCAACTTACTACTTATTCTAAAATTTATAATTATTTAAACGAATTCAAATCATAAATGTAATTTTTTGCCACCCTATACTAAATAGGAGTGTCGACTCGTGGTACTGTTAGGTGGATAAGAATTATTTCATTTCGCGTCATCTACCCCCTCCCTTCGCTCTTTATCCACCACTCCCGGCTCTGAAGCTGGCTGTATTTGACATTCGTCAACCTCAAAAACAATTGGGTTTCTATCACACACGCATTGAAGAGTCCTCCAATATCTATTATAAAGATATTTCCCCTGCGTAGCGTTTCATTGAAACTAGGTCGTGAGTTACTTGTGGATTTGGAAGACAATACAATGGTTATTAATATAAACACATATATTTGGATAATATATCTCTAAATCATAGGTTCCCAAACTTTTTAGGACCACCGCCCCTTTACAAGAACAAAATTACAACGCCCGCTTTCTCATAACACTCAAACATTGTGATAATAATAATAATTATTAGGCTAATTGAAATAATCCATTGTTTTGGCCGAAACACTATCATACTTCAACATTATTACTGTTAAAATTTAAAACGCTGTTATATATCACAATTTCTTTTTACTGGCTGAGTATCGCGACAACTGTTTCGCCAACCGATGCTGCCATCATCAGGTGTTACAATAAACTGAAATTACAAATGAAAAGACTTACTATTTATAGGGCAGAAACAACTGAAACAGCTATCGCGACACTCAGTAAATTAAAAGAAATTGTGAAATATAACAGTCTTTTAAATTTTAACAGTAACAGGCTAATTTGTATAGCGCATTTTTTGCGAATAACTCACCTCAAGGGCGCTTTGACAATGTTTAGTCTTGGATGCTGCATCTGACACCAGCAATCAGATAATACATATAGTTGTTTATATTTTTATGCGTTAAATTATTAAACGCTGTTTGTGGTATCACATTTTTTTTTGGGTCAGCTGTTTCGATAAATAAAATCGCAAAGAAAGATGAAATTAGGATAAATGCCGTAGAAATGAAGTGCGGAAAAACTATGTATGATAAAATATCTAATGATGAAGTAAGAATGGAATGTAAGGCGGATGAATGCGTGATAAATAAAATTAAGAAAGGGTCACTAAGATGGTTTGGACATATGGAACGAATGGATGAGGGAAGAATGGTTAAAAAGATATATACAAGTAGTGTGAATGAAAAAAGAAGTGGAGGAACTGAAAGGCGGCCATGTTCGAAGTAGAAACAATCGACGAGCGTGCGTGTCACGATATGTGAATGTAGAAGAGGCGCGAGAGTTATGCCAAGAATGTAGCGATCCATCCTCTCTGCCTACCCTTCCGGCGAAACGGCGTGATGGTTAGTTAGTTAGTTAGCAAAATCGTTTGATTTGAATTAAATATAATTTTCTATAATCATAAGACCTTAACATTGTTGGAAGTATTTGAGCCTTTAGAGATAGCAGCCAAGGAGGTCAGTTTAGAGATAAACGAAGACAAAAATAATTAAACAAACCAGGAATGCAACCTAAATCTCACGGCGAACCATCAGTTTTAAGGATAGACACAACTTTAAGATGGTGGAGGACTTCACTTACCTGGGCTCGTCTATAACAAAAGAAAACGAAGATCACAAGGAAATCGAAAGAAGAATCGCAATTGGCAACAAAACATTCTTCTCTCTACTACCAGTGCTCAAATCAAAAAGCGTACACAGGAAAACCAAAATCACCCTGTATAAGACAATCATCCAAACAGTGGTATGGGTGTGAGGCGTGGACAATGATAGCGAAATTCACAGAGCGACTGGATACTTTTGAGAGAAGGGTGCTGCGCAAAATTTTAGGACCTGTGAATGACTATTTACAAAGTTCTCAGTTTCTCCACATAGGTCAGACTGAATAGACTGAGATGGGCTGGTCACGTGCAGAGGATGCCGTCATCGCGAAGCCCAAAAAGATTGCTGGAGTGGCACCCAAGTTGTAGAAGACCAAATGGACGACCAAGGCTGCGATGGGAGGATGAAGTTGGGAGAGATGGTGCGAAATTGTTACGAGTGTCAGATTGGAGGGTCGAAGCGGAGAACAAGAGGAGTTGAAGGCGAAGAATGCTGGAGGCTATGGATCGATATGGGCTGTAGGGTAATAATAATTCACTTGTAAAATTTGTATATAAACCACTTTATTCGTAATAAACACCAACCGGTTTCGCTCCCATTGGAGCTTCGTCAGGGTAACATAATATACAGAATATTCTGTTACCTTGACGAAACTCCGGCGAGAGCGAAACCGGTTGGTGTTTATAGCAAATAAAGTGATTTATATACAAAATAATGTCACACCACAAATTTAGTGCTTCATACGAAAGCTCATGAAATATAATGTTTATTAAAACTTCGTATTCTAATATTTGAACTCAAACAAATAAACAATGTTATCAAAAGCACGACATCAAATATATATTTACTTATTTACATTTCACCGTATTGCGAATTGAAAGCATTATCGAGAATCTTTCATTACGCATTCTTTCTTAAGACGTTTTTAAGTAAATATTATTTCCAACGTGAATTTGAATTTACATTTCAGATGTCGGATTACTGAAATCTTATCAAATCTTCTTCAATATTCTGGAATTATCTGGAATGAATATGTACCATCAAAGCTTTGTCATCTGAAGCCCTTTTGATAATATGTATACACTAATTCTCTTACAATAAAACTCAATTGATGGCAATTTTATTTGAAGTGTCTACTTATAAAAATATTTATTTAAAAATTCATTATGGTTATATTAATGGCAAAGTAACGTAGAACCATGTTTCTAACATAACAGTTCGTTGTTTGACTTTTTTTAGACTTTTTAACCATCACGCCGCCTCTCCGAAGGCAGAAATATGGATCGCCACACTATTATTTCATGACTTTATTTTTCTTCTTCTTCTTTTAGACCATTGGTCTGTTCCTGTAGTCAGGCTGGCCTCTGAATTTTGCATTCTTGTCATTCCTGTCCATTATTTTATGTTTTGCAGCCAGGACAACCGCCTTTCACCAACTCACCGACGTCCCTCCATTTAATCCATTAATATCAATCGAAGGATGTGGTATTTTTCTCCACTTAGCACATGACCCAAATATGAGACCTTTCTAATTTTCACACTTGACAACAGCTCCCTATTGGTTCTGGCTCTCTGGAGTACGTCTGCATTACTGACTCTATCGGTCCACGGTATAGGGAGCATCTTGCGGTTTTTCTCAAACGTCTCCAACCGGTTCATTACATTCACTTTTTGAGTCCAGGTTTCGCAGCCATATGGTAGAACAGACCATATATAACATTTAATCATTCTTTGGCGGAGTATCAGTTTAAGATTATCGTTGCAAAATAAGGTTCTCATTTTATTAAATGCAAGTGGTGCAACTTCACATTTTATTTTAATGTCCGGGTCAAGCGCTTTAGTGATAATGCTGCCAAGGTATTTAAATTGGTCGACCATTTAAACATTTGCACCATTCAGTTGCAGATTGAATGGAAAATAATTTTTTCAACCATTTGGTCTTCTTAACATTGATTTTCAAGCCCAGCTCCTCTCCTGCCATATCAATTTTATTTAGGAATTGTTGTAGATCGGGTATACTGTCAGCTAAAATAACTGTATCATCAGCATACCTGATGTTATTAACCCTTAACGTACCGTGTTCAAAACAAAACGCTCGCTCCCATGTGGTCAATTCAGTTTACCGCTAACTTTATCTAAATATCAAGCATATGACTCAATGAATCAAAATTTAATTTATGTCATCTTGTAGGGAATTTTATTAGGAATAGATCGATATCTATAACATACATGGATTATTTGAAAAACATATCATTATTAATTTTTTTCTGGAACCATGCGATTTCTGATATGGAATGCGTCACAGCATATGAGCAACTGACACCAAGTATGAACTTGTCTCGCCCCGCCGCGCCGCGCCGCGGCGGGGCGAGACAAGTTTTACGTATGATAAAGGCACCCAGGCAAAATGTATAGTACGTTCAAGACAACGAGTACGTATTAATATTTGTCCCTTTGGTAAAGTGTTAATATTTTCACAGTTCTGATATTATTAAGTTGCGTGCTGCGTTTCCGTCCACAGTCGGTATTATTACGTACCTATGAGAAAAGGCCAAACATATAATTTATAATACGTTCAAAACAGCGAGTAAGTATTTGTCACTTTTGATAAAGTTGTAAATATTAGCAAAACAAATTCTACCGTAACACTAATGAAGGTGAGGGCAGTCTTAAAAAATATTTTTTTATGGGATGAAGGGAGTAATTTTTTGTTTTTTTTATTACGAAATATTGAGAACACTTCAATGGAGGATTACAATTTTTTTTATAATATTAGGGTCCATAGGTTTTAAGAAAATCAACTTTAAATTGGCAGTGGAAACTCAATTGACCACATGGCAACGCGACGGTTAGCAATAACCACATTAATCTTCACTCCCAGACTGGAGTTTTCAATATATGAGAAGACTTTGGAATACAAGTTAATCAATAGAGGTTACGAAATGCAGTCTTGTCGACCTTTTTCTACAAAATTTTATTTGGTTCTTAGTGGAAAATGTATATTACTTATGATTTTTTAAACCAACAACAAAACTTAACACTTTATACTAACAAAAACTTCTTGAATATTCTAACACGCGCTTAGCCTTCAAATATTTCATATTATCATAAGTCAAAAAAATAACATCGCCAGGCCTAGACAAACTACTAAGAAATATAAAAAAAAACAGCACTTGCGAAGCGCGTGTTGTTGTATCAGCTGCTATATATAACGTTCATTCTTCATTGGCTTCATGACCGCTCCCTCGCCCAAAACATAATACTGGCATGCATTCCTTTATAAATATCATATTGTTGCGTATCACGCGACTACTATTCCCATTTAGGTGGCAGTTTGAAAGAACCAACGATTACGCTGCAAAAAAAATATTTAATATTATATTTCAAACTATATTCAAAACGCATGTAGGAAAATTGTTATAATTTATTATACATTCGTGATCATTTGTGTTGTGGATTCACATTTCAATAACTTTTTGGAAATATTGTATTATCACAACACTTTTTGTGCTTTTCACAAACATGTTTCAGGACACAAACTTCCCTTCTTCAGTGTTAACCTAATTAAAATGGTGATAATACAAAACTAACAACTTTGTCTCGGCACTTGGCCGACATTCAGTATTTGATTTATTTGATCGTGCCGCGTTTTCCTAGGTCTTCCTCTCTTTCTAGTTCAATTTACATCGTTATTATATATATATATTTTTTACCATTCTTTCTTCATTCATTTTTTCCATGTGTCCAAACCATCTCAATGTTTCTTTCATTATTTTGTTCATAAAACTATCATTGCAACCTCATTCACTTCTTACATTTCAATTCAACACTCTATTATAAATAGTTTTTCCACAAATTCTTCTAAGAAATCTCATTTCTACTAAATTTATTCCACTATTATCATTCTTTTGCCACTTACATACTTTGCTTCCATACATAAGAGTCATTACAAAAACAAGAACTGCCATTTTAGCTTCTCTGGATAAGCTTTTGTTTGCGATGACAAGTTTAAATGCACCATTTACTTTGTTGCCTGCCCCAACCTTTCTTTCAAAATCCCTCTCCACTCGCTCATCCTTTGTAAACATTCTACCTAAACACACAAACTTATATACTTGTTCCAGATTTTCCCATTCACGTATATATTGTTTATGTAATAAAAAAAATAAGGCAATTCCTGTTTCATGAATACACTGAGACTTTATCCTAAAATATGCTGTTATTTGTTGTTACTTGAGACCAATTGAATTAGTTCAAATCCAGCACATTTAATCATTCAATGATTGATAAAGATTCCTTACAGTCGTGCCATTGAAAATAGACCCCTTTTTGCTCACCCTAAATATGTTAACCCTTAATAATTAATCACATATAATTTAATGTGATTTAATCGTTTAATTTGAAAGGTTCAGTAAGATGAATTAGACAAATTAAAAGAAAATAAAGTGAAAGTACACGTAAACGATTAAAACGGAAGCAGAAAGAGAGGAAAACAGAGGAAAATTTGATACGATCAAATCAATCAAATATTACATATCGGCTACCTGAGGAGTCGGAGAAGTCAACGGCGTACATAATACGATGTATAAATGTTGAGGACGCCGCGTGTCATAATAGGACAGTGTGGGTGTCCATTATTTCGGCCTATCCCCTCAGAAAGATGGCGTGGTAATTAGTTACAATACTACGAGTACATATTTGTAATAAAAGAAGAGGCATAATAGCCCCAGCATAAAACAACCTCAAAATCACATTTCTAGCAGTGTTTCCTACAGCCGTTAGAGGTAGAGCCATTAGAGACGAATCTCTGTTAACCAGAAGATCCAAGTCCAAATCCAACAACAACAACCTTCGTGGCAAAGTGGCAACGGCTTTGACTGTCACACCGAAATCCTGGTCCAATTCCTGGCGATGACAGTGTGATTCTTACATTTTCTTTGGTCTGGTGTAGAATTCATGTGACAATGGCGATAGATTAACTATCACCTGTCATGAGAATCAATATAATATCTCAGCTCTTTATATCGGTTAAGCTCGCGCTGTAATGATGTAAAGAGCTAATCAACGAATATAATAAGTCACTAACTAGCTAACTAACCATCAATTCTATAATAGACCGCCACATTATTCTGTCCTGACGTACTTCCATCGATTCCTCTACGCTCATATATCGTTTCATGCATGCACTTCGAATTCTCCTACTCTTTACGTGACCGACGTTTAATATTTTATTGATTTGTGGTGTCACGTTTTCCTCGGCCTTTCTCTATATCTAGCTCCGTTCACGTCGTTAATGTATACTTTCTTCACCATTCTGTCTTCTTTTATTCTTTCTATGTGTACGAACCACCTAAACGAACCTTTCATTATTGTGTTTATAACACTTTCATTAGTATCGCATTCACTTATTTTGTTTACATTTGACACTCTTTCATATACATATATATACCACAATTTTTTTAAGAGAACTCATTTCTTCTACAATTTTTTTTATTAAAAGTTATAAAAAATTGAAAGCATTTTCGACGAAATATCGCAAGAGAACCGGTATCTCTTACCTCATTTGGCAATTCGTTGTATAATTTAAATCCTCTATAAAAACACATTTCTCTGTACTTTCAAGTCTGGGTCTCCGGAGTCAGAATCTATCACAACCTCTCAAAATAGTCATGTATTTCATAACTATATACTACATTTTTAGTTAGATATACAGGCACCATATTAATCTTAATTTTATAAACAAAAATCATTGCCTCAGTTCCAAACATAATGGTTGGCACAAGAACATTATAGTCCTAATTCCTTTTGTTTTTTACCACGATCTTCTAGACTCTGTAAGATGGTAGTTTGATCTGATACAGTAAAGTCAATCAGGATTTAGGGAGATTTGTAGATATTCACTAGTTCCTAAAAGCTCTGTATTGGATTTTCCTAAATCAAACTCGACGACTTGTCGCAGGAATTATAGGGTTTGGCTTTAGCTTCTCGCAAACAATTTAAAGGGAACGAGAAGCTAATTGTTTTATTTATATCCCTCGGGATGACATGTCAGAGTAAAATTGCGGTGATGGTATAATCAGCGCCCTGACTAAACACCACGACTCAACTGCTTAGTCTCTATAAATTCATTGTTGCTAGTTTCTTGAACAATGGTATTTACAATACTGTATTAAAAGAAAGGTCTTAAATATTTTATTATATACGGATGAAAATATTTAATAAATATTTTCCAGAAGTATTACATTTTAGTAATGACACGTTTCGCCTGTTTAAGGCATTGTTATTATTTATTATGAGGTTTTACATCTTTGTTCAAGAAACAATAAATATCTAAAAAATATTATTTATTGTTCCTTTATCTCTACTTCTTCTTCTTCCTCAGCCTATTCCCGTCCACTCCTGGACAAAGACCTCCTCTATTCGTTTCCTTGTCATTTTGTCTTGTGCAGACTGCATCCAGGTTATTGCTATTCACTGCCTTTCAATGTCGCCCTGCACTTCTCTTTGCCGTCCACGGTCTCCAAGTCTGGCTACGTGACCTGCCCATTGGCATTTTAGAGTCGCCACCTGGTGGATGATGACAGTGACCTTTGTTTTCTCTCTCACCGTATCGTTTCTGACTCTGTCTCTTAGGCTTATTCCTAACTTGGCTCTTTCCGTGGCTCTTTGGGTCACTCGTAGTTTCTCGACACTTTGTTTGGACAATGTAACAGTTTTAAGACCATTAGTACCAACTGGCAGAACACGGGCTTCATATACTTTTCGTTTCAGGTTGATCGGTATTTTCGAGTTTTTAAGAATGTAACCCATTTTCCGAAAGCTACCCAGCTTAGTCTTATTCTATTCTCAAACTCTGCGGACTAGATTCTTGGACATTCTCGATTCTGTTGCCATCCACGTTGATTTGAAGCCTTTCCGTGGCCATCACCTTGGTTTGAATTAACCTGGATGCCGTCTGTACAATACAAAGTGACATGGTAGCCAATGGAGGAGGCCTTTGTCCAGAAGTGAACGAGAATAGGCTGAGGAAGAGGAAGAAGAAAAAAATGTGTTTTGTACTTCTTAAGCATTTCTTTGAAATACGATGCACTTTGCCGGATTAAAACTGTAAATAAGTATTAGAATTTTTGAAAGTAGAATGCTCCCAATCGTAATTGGTAAAGTTTACTAATTTCAGTTTAGGTAAAGTACTTTAATTTAATCAAAAATCGGTAATCTTAAGCGGATAAAAGTATCCAAAAATGGTTTAATTAAATTTTCTCAAGTTCGAGTCTTCCGCATTATCTCGGAACTACCCGGAGTCTGTAATTTTGGGGAATTTACATCAAGTAGTAAATTATTATTAACGATCGCATAAATACTCGTAGTTGGGAACAATTCGTCAAGTCCAAAGTGTTCTAGTCTTATGATAACTAAACTTGAACCATTTCGGCAGCTAAGCCATAAGCCCAACAGAAGTACTTAAGCAAGTATACGAGTATATGTATGTAGGGGTGCTCAGCGCTTAGTTTCACTTGGACAATCAGTATTTCCCGAACAAGAAGATTTAACAGACAGATTGATTGATTAAATGGATATTGGAAGCAATATGTATTATGTACATACACGCCGGTCCATACAAATTGATTTAATATAAGTTACAGTCACTTACTCCAAAACATATTATAGTTTTTACTATATTGTCCGTTTTGGGACGTGAAATTATTCGTATTATAATAGATACGAATGATAACGTCTGTTTTCTAGTAGTTTTATTGTAATTTATGCGAATTATATGTTTCTAAGTCAAATATTTTTTTTAAATAAAGATTTGTTAATGCAATTAATTATAAGGTTAATTATAAGGGCAAAACATGTCTATCCCTAAATTATAATAAATAAAATAATAATACACTTTTAGAAATTTGTATTAACACCACTTTATTTGGTAACAACTTTAAAAAATATATATTATAATAAACTTAAATTAAACTTTGGAAAGAATTTTGGTGGCTTAACATATTTAAAATTAGAATTAAATATTTTTAAAATGTTGTATGAAACCACTTTATTTTGAGTCAGGAGCGCCAACCGGTTTTACTCTGTAACGAGCTTCGTCAGGGTTATACACAAACTGAAACGTCAGTTTGTGTAATTTTAAACTTAAATTATAATAAAATTGAGTTTTACATAATTGTTCATGAAACAATAAATATGAAATTATTATACAAATCTATATTTTTAGTTATAATGCATTTTTTCTCAATATTGAAAACATGAGATTACCAGTAAAATCATAATTGGCATGTCATTTCCACAAATATAATAAAACTTCTATAAAACAGACATTTTCATGCGTGCTTATGCAAATGTTTGTTGTTATATTTCAATCCTAGTGATTAGTTTTCTGCAAAGTCTAATATATTCGCTGGTTCATGGAATGCCACATGAGCCTTTTATTTGATAGTTTTCTATTGCTTTCCACATTTTTGTATGCAACAAGTTATTTGAACCCAATAACTGTACGTAATTTTTTTTATCTATTGATTCTCAAGACTTCTCAGGATATTCGGCGCGGCAGACATTACTTTTGCCACTCTGCCAAGAAGGTTGACGTTAAAATTATTTAAATTAATTTTTTTTTATATACTTCGTTTACAACACACACTTCATTAAAAAATAATCATCAATGATGTTATATAAATATTAAAAAATAAAAATAAATTATTTACGAATGTAGTCAGTTTTAACAGATATTAAAATATATATTTTAGTTTATGTTGAAGCTGACCCCATTCGTAATTTTTTTTAAATATATTGAATATTTATCTAATATCACTAATAAAGGGCTTGTTTGTCCGAAGCATGTTTGGTTTTTCATTTTTATTTTTTTAATAAAGTGTGTGTTGTAAAGTATAATATATAAAACAAATAACACACAACACAACAAAAAGTTATGGAAAATATAGAAGAAATAATTTGAGCTCGTTTAAAATTACATTTTATTTGGATATTTTCTCTTTTATGAAAACTAATTGTGGTCCATCTTGCACATTCGGAGAAGCAACGATTTAAGTCAGTTGGTGAAGTGAATTGTTAGATTTTCCACCGAAATTCACGAGCGAACTTTTTAAAACGCCGCGTAGTTCCAAGAAACTAAAGTGAAATATTAGTAAAATTATACCAAAAAATTGCTCGCCATTCATCTTCGGCGTCGTATTTCCACTTTATCTCCGAACCCCACCATCCAGAATAAGACTAATTGTTATTTTTTGGTGTATTTCGAATTACGCAAATTGCTTCCAACTGGGCTTAAAATTAATTTATCCATTCGGGCAGTTTAAATTCCTGGAGTCCGCGATTATTTTTTACCATTAAACTAAGATTACATATTTAAAAACCGTTTTTTTTAATATCAATATTGAATTTGCGCCTCACAAAATGAGCGTTTGGTAGTAAAGATAAGAGCAAACTGTTTGCGTATGAGAATAATTAGTTTACAGTTAATTTTCACTCCATTTTGATCCCTTTGTACGAAAAGTTTTTAAAAAATAAATCATAATTTTTTAAGGCTTCCATCTTATTTGTAAATTAAGAACCTCTCAAATATTTTACAATTACGTAGCTACGTGATATATGGTGCATTTATTACGTATTTTCGTTCAATATTAGCAGTACCGTTTTTAATGGTTTCATAATTTTTTTACTTTGATAAAATTAATGCTTAACACTGTGAAATTTCAGAAGAATTAACCGTTAGCTTATAAAGAATTGTTTTTTATACCTTAGGTAGATTCGTGTTGCTAGTCTTCCTCGACTGACGTTTCGGAGATCATTGCAGTCTCCACACTAAGGGTAGTTTTTTTATTTTAGAGGGGTTATATATGCTTAACTCATACTATGCTGTCGCCGGCAGTGTGAGAATGAGAATGATTAATTTTATTATTTGAAATTTTATGGTAGAAGTTCATTTTTAATTATGAAAATAATAATAAATTGTATTTTTATTAAATGTATATAAAGTTAAAATCTACCATTGTTGGTGCGACCAACGCTCTTCTGGACGAGCTGCTGAAACCGATTGAAAACGCAACCAATTTTTGCAAAAAAATCATTATTTTAATGAGAATGGTCATTAGAATCGATCCCAAAACATATGGCTACTAACTGTAAATTTCTATTAAAATGCTTTTAAAAAAAATTTCATTTGAATAAATATAACTACATTCAGTATAACAACACTTTATTCCCCTTAACACGGACATGTTTCGGTTATAACATAATGTTTATCAGTGTACACAATTTTAACTAAAATTGTGTACATTCATTAAAATGTTATATTCAAATACAAACACAGCACAAAGGCGAATACAGAAGTACATATTTGTCATTTATTCATAAAGCGATAAATAGTTGTACCTGGAGCAATTGTCGGTAGCCATCGCGTCTCTTGCCAGAGCAATTTTGAAACGTTGAAATACAAGTTTTTGTTTATCACCCAATTTATTATCACAGTAAATAAGACCCTGGGTACTGAGGCGATATTAATTTCCTTCAAAATCGGCAATACCCCCCTCCTTCACGACCGCACTAACGAGTTTTTCCGATTTCTCTCCGCTGAAATATAATTTCCATTAAATATGTAAAGATAAACTTAAAATCTTCATCCAATCCAAAAACAATGGCAGAGACGATGGAATAAAATATCGGGATAAGTTCGGAGCGGATGACTTTCATAATTCTGTGGATTTATGACTTGTTTCGCCTTAAATCTTTAAATCTCTTTTACGTGAGATACTATATTCGTTATCTCTAACTAGCGGGGTGACGCGTCACGGTTACATTTATTTGAGTATTCCTAAGATACGAAAAACTCTTTTTTAAAGGTTAAGGCTTTAACGAGAACTTCAAATCGAGACTGAAAACGCGCCATTTCAAAAATCCTTTCCTGATATAAATTTTGATCGACTGCGTCAGGTGCAGTACTCACACCAAATATATGTTTAACTAGTTCATAAAACGGAGCGTTTTCAACAGCACCCTTGAGATGATTTATTCATAATAATAGCGCTCTATAAATTATATAATTTATTATTTAATTAATATAAATGAAAACGTCTTTCTTCTAGGAGTATTATTAAGTTTTTTTTATGGAATGACATGATTTGCCTGTTTAAGGCATGATAATATCTTAGAAGGACGAAACATGTCATTCCATAAAAAATTATAAAACTCCTAGAGGACAACCGTTTTCATTTATAATAATTATTAAATATGGAGTTTTACATCATTGCCTAAGAAACAATAAACAATTTTGTATTATTATCTAATTAATATAAGACTAATTGTTAATATTGCTGAGTTCCATTGTAAATTTAGAAGGAGAATATTCATCATAATACACTGAATTTATTGAATGTTTTTACAAATTTAAAATATTTTCCATAAAATGTTTCGGAGGTCACTTCCTCCATCCCCAAGTGTAAATATAACTTCAATATGTTTTGTTATAAATATTATAAGTTATTTATCTCTCTTATTTTCTGAGGAATTATCAAATTTTGATAATGCCTTAGAAGGGCGAAACATGTAATTCCGCCTAAAATATAATAAAACTCCTAGAAGGCGGTCGTTTTCATTCATATTAATTATCATATGTTATATTTACAAATGAAGATGGAAGGGGTTGCAACCGAACCAAGTTAAGGAAAATATTTATGAAATAATTTCTTGATTTAAAATTAAGTGCATTATACAGTATTTAATATTCTTCTTCCAATTTAACGAAAAACTCGGTAGTAGCATTTGTCGATTGAGATGCCTATTGGTGGCGATGAGATTCGCAACCCATCTCTCGCGGGGGCAAAAAGAGTAGGATGGAGTGCAGCATCGGTTAAAGTGTGACAATTCATTATTTCTACCTACCCCTTTGGGGAGACGGCGTGATGGTAAGTGAGTTAGTTATTAAAAATTATTTAATAATTAAGATGGTTTGGACATATGGAAAAATTCAATTAACAAAAATGATACTGAAAGTACATCTTAACGATATAAATGGAGCAAGAAATATTAGACCTAAGAAAACGTGGCAAGAAGGTAGGTCGGTGGAGCACGTGAGGAGTCGAAGAAATCCACGTGCGAAGATGACACAATATATAAATATTGAGAAATCAAGATAAGTATGTGAGGAAAGAACAGTGTGGCGACTCATTTTTTCTGCATACCCCTTCTCGGAGGCGGCGTAAAAGGTCAAAGGCAAAACCGCTATCGATAAAAAGCGATATCATCGTTATATCGTTTTTAAAATCGAAAAAAAAATATGGTCATATCTGATGATGCCAATATCAGTTGGCGAAACCGCTATCGTAAAAAATGCGATATTATCGTTATATCGTTTTTAAATTCACCCAATATTCATTTCAATAAATAATAATAATATATATGACATGTACTCGTATATATTTTTACATATTTATAATAAAAACTCTAATCACCTTGAAATATATTATAAGCAAACATTTTATTTTTCCATTGTGTGACCATGATTCTATCATTTTATCTAGCACATAAAAAAATATAAATACTTGTAAAAAATAAATTGGTTAACATAACAAAAGGCCTTTTAATTTTATACCATGAAAACAAATATCCCTCTTCATTTACAATATATCTAATTATAATAATGAACAAGGTCGTTTTATTAAACAAACAATTTTCAAAGTACAAATCTCAATTCTTAGAAATTTTTTAATAATTTCTACAATTGACCTTACTGTTTTTCCGAAAACATTTATATTAAAAAACAAACCTTCCCTGAGAGGTCCTTAAAAGCTTTGTTTTTTCTCCGTTATCGAAAATCACTTTATTTATTTTTTTTGTTACGCAAACAAATTGGAAAACAATAATGTGAGAAAATCTTTCAAATAATCCTGAGAATTAATCTCGAATAATTTGTTATCTAAACGTATTTCATATCAGAGCTCACTGAATTTAAGCAAAATCCTTTAGCATTGGGAAACGATTAGCCTTTTTGCCATATTAATTAAAACGCGAACATCGCGAATATAACACGTAGGAATGTTTCATTTTCCAATACAGTGGCTGTCAGTTTTATTTTAAATTTTATTGACGGTTAAAGGCCTATTTACACTGGACAGTCATCAGCCGATACCGACACTTCACAATAAAAATAGCCTTGAATCTCACTGACTCGTTATCTTAAATGCCATTATAAAATTGCCGTCTAGGGTTGCCGGAAAAAGCACCCACCTACATAAAATTGACATTTAATAAAAATAATCAATATTTTTTGGGATGTGTTTCCTACAGTGCATAATTCTTTTTTACAGAATACCGTTTTTTACTACCATTTAAATTCGCCGTGGAGAAGGCAATTATCTCGAAATTTACATGTTATATGAACGGAATCGGTATTAATTAAAAATAACTAGACACCATCAAAACAAACAAAACGATTATTTTCTCAACGCATACGCGTGACGTGTCGGTATCGGCTGATGACTGTCCAGTGTAAATGGACCTTAGGGCGTTGCGTTACACTGCGGATTTTCATTATGATTTGGAAGAAAAATTATTATCCTTAAGTCCAAAAGATTCGGGAACTACCTAAAGAAAAATATATTTGACATGTACACCCTCCCGGCACTGACATGCGGGCTGGAAACAGTTTCGATCACAAGAAGAACAATACATAAACTCCAAGTGAGGAGGAGGATATTAAACACCAATCTGCGAGACAGGTAGCGAAATGAATGGATCAAAGCATGGATCAAAGTTGCAGGCGTAGCGTGCAAAATAGCCTCGTTGAAGTAGAATTGGGCTGGCCATATTGCGAGGACAATGGATGATCGGCGGAAAAGACGCACCCTGGAGTGGTGACCGAGAATCAATCATGGAAATCTTGGTAGACCATAATCAAGATAGTGTGATGACATCAAGAAAGCGGCAAGAGGTCAATAGCACAGAACGGCGAGAAATAGAGAGTTGTGGAGGTCGGGAAGAAAGGTCTATGTTCAGCACTGAACGACTAAAGCCATCACAAATCATTATTATTATTTCGTTGGAGAGCTCTTTACAAAACTAACAAACTTACTAACCATCACACATAAATAATGGACCACCACACTGTTCTTTCGTGACACACTTCTCACGCTTCCTCAACATTCATACATTGTGCCATTCATGCACGTCGATTTCTCCGATTCCTCGCGTTGCCGATATTCTATATTTGATCTGCCACGTTTCCCTCGGTATTCCTTTTTTTTTAACATTTACTATTTTTACCATTCTTTTTTCATTCAATTTTTGTGTGTCCCAACCATTTTAATGATCATTACATTTTTTTGTTCATAACACTTTCATTCACTTCTTATAATTTCATTTGACACTCTATCACACACAGATTTTACACACTCGTCTAAGAAACTCATTTCTACGTCATTTATCCTACTTTAATCCTTACTTTTCATGCTCCAAACTTCACTTCCATAAATAAGCGTTGGCATTTGGCAGTTGGTATTTACTTCAGTGTATACGTTTGTTCCCAGCAACAATATTTTTGTCGATTAATTTCTCCATTTTTCCTTCTCTTGTAAACATGCTTCCCAAATAAACGAATTCAGAAACTTGCCCCAACGGTAATTTTATATGCTTAATTTATTCATTCATTAAGTAATTAAAACACGAACGGCGCCACTGGCAGGATGTAGGATGTTAGGAAATCTCCTTATGTAAACAGGCGCGATGAATCACGGGAGAAGCCTTTTTGTGTTCACCTAAGCGTATATTCCAACATGCGGTCAGCGTATATTGAGCCGTAACGGCCACTCTATGGAACCTGGCTTTATATGTATATAGAAGCCTCTGCATTCTATAAATGTATCCGCATCAAGTAGAAAACAAAGAGTCTTACTGATGCATTGTATACAATTTTGTACGGGAAATTTATATTAGCGATTCTTTTTGATAGTTGTGTTTTTTTTGTAACAAATCATTTTATATCATATTTATACAATAATTTAAATCATATATTATATCAAGAGCGTGCATAGTAACATTCAGGTATATAGTTAAAAAAAAAGAAATTTAATTTAATTGATATTTAGTAAAATTACTTATCTGAAGTGCTACAAAAATTATCTTCACGTAAATCGTTAATGCCAAATTGTGTTCTGTATTTAACTAAAAAAAAATTAAAACCTATTTTAAAATTTATAAACAGATACCTTATAACACCTAATGAATTAATTTTTTTAATTTTTCAAATCAAATCAAATATTCCTGAAGACATAACTAACAAAGTTTTGATGAAAAGCTTTAAGATTTGATAACAGGTAAAATATAAAAAAAAATATAAGGAACGCATGAGAAATGGTTCAAATTTAGGAAGACAGGATATACTCTTATGTCAAAATTATTTGTCTACCGCGTTCAGAAACTGATTGCTCTTTCGACCGGTGTCACTAGAGGCAGGTTGGCTCTGGCAGCCAGCATTAAACTATTTATGAGTTAAATGATTTTAGTCTAATAAGGTATTATGTTTTTTTGTTATATGATCCTATAATTGTTCCATCAACTTTAAAAATTGATTTTTTTAGAAAACTTTAGTTTAAATGTTTCTGAATTATTTCAAATACAGCTTTGCTCGTTTTGTTGGTGTACACTTTTATTGGATGAAATAGGAAAATACTAACGAAGGGTAGGGAAATCATTCTCAGGTGCCTACTTTTCCTGTAATACGTGATGTGAGTGACGGGTGAGTTCCTACTCTCGTCGTGGCCATTCAATTTCATATCAATATTGAAGCTTATTGACGTACACAAAAGTATATAAAATATGTTACTTGTACCCAGGTGATATTATTTACATGCAACTTTAAATTACAACCCTCGATGGGTCAGTCTTCTCCATGAAACGTTTCCATCCCGTCCTGTCTCTGGCCTCCGAGTCTTACTGCTCCAGGACTCAAAATCGTGCCACGGCACCATCCAACCATCGCATTCCAGGCCTGCGATGCTTCTTTGCCCTACATGATTGTCATACAACATTGGGAAACTCCAGATCCCCCCATGCGGTGCAAGTGCCCTAGCCAGCGCAGTCTGTTAATCTTTATAAACTTGACCACGCTGATGTCCTGGTATAGATCGTATAGCTCTGTGTGGTATCTTCTTCTCCACATCTAACCATCCATAATGGGTCTGAAGATTCTGTGGAGGAACTTTCTTACATACAACATTAAATGCATATTTTAAGGATTAACTGTATCTCAATAGAGGCGAAGATGTAAATTATTTGGAAACAGAATATGGTAGTCGAGGCGTTTACAGGACTTATGACCTGTCATTGGTTAGGTTAAGCGATCACTTTATGTAAACAACATTCCCCATTCCGCCCCTCTTACGACACCACATTTGACAATTTTTTAGGAACTTGTATATATGTTACTATTTTAATTTTTTTTTATTAACTTCACATTGTTGTACACTTCTATTTCCAAATAATTTACATCTTCGTCTCTATTGAGATACAGTTAATCCTTAAAAAAATATTAACCCGCTATGGGTAAAAATCCAGTATTTGTCTACAAGTATTTGTATACAAAAAAACAAACTCTAAAAAAAAAAATTAAATGCGTATCTATATTTTAATAAAAAAAATACGGCTGTCTAGTTTTTTACTAAACAATTCAAAAAATATTGTTATTCGCTATATTATAAGTAGTTAATGCACAGATGTACCAATTCATTTAAGAACAATATATTTGGTTTGCAGAAAAATGGCTGAAATCGGGTAAGGCATAAATAATGGACCACCAAATTGTTATTTTCTTATATACTTGTTTTGTTTCCTCGACATTCATACATAATATCATGCACGCAATTCACT
Source organism: Lepidostoma basale (assembly GCA_022606425.2). NCBI lineage: Eukaryota > Metazoa > Arthropoda > Insecta > Trichoptera > Lepidostomatidae > Lepidostoma > Lepidostoma basale. Next base: position 78,741 of record JAHDVF020001493.1, read on the forward strand.
TTATCCGACTTCTCAAGTGGCCGACATTTGATTGATTTGATCTTGTCAAGTTTTCTTCGGTCTTCCTCTACCTCTTGTTCCGTTTACCTCGTTAACATCAACTTTCTCTACGATTATTTATTCATTTATTATTTTTTAAACAGTCATGTAAAACTGCATATTAAATAATTAATATAAATGAAAACGTCTGTCTTTTAGGAGTTTTATTTAATTTCTATGGAATTACATGTTTCGCTTTGTCAGGCATTATCAAATGTCTATCGACATTTGAAAATGCCTAAAAATGGTGAAACATCTACTTCGATATAAAATTTTATAAAATTTCTAAAAGACAGACGTTTTAATTTATATAATTCATTCTTTCTTCATTCATTTTTCAAATTCGTTCATTATTCTTCATAATTTTGATCATAATCTTTCAATATTTTGTTTATAACACTTTTATTCCCACTGCATTCACTTATTATATTAACATTTGACACTCTATCATATATATTACATTATATATTTACCACATATTCGTCTAAAATATTTATTTTTTATTTTTTTATTATTATTATTGAGGGTAACAAACAGAAAATGCAGTATATAAATATAAACACAAAGAGACAACAAAACAAGGCCAATTTCATGCTACCACAAATATTATATAACAACTGACATAAGGTTTAATATATAAGAAGAATAAAGTAACACTTTGATAAGTTAAAGAGAAAACTAGTAGTACTAGTAATAATGAATAATTAATGGTAAAAAATAAAGAAAAAGACAAGAAAATAATAAGTAGAGTAACTTGTTTCATTCGCCCCGAAGGGTTGCTCCAACCATTTTTTTTAAAATCAATTTCAATAAGATGGAACACATCGATGTTATTAAAGCACTTATTGTACATGTCGCATGTCCGGTACACCGCCGCACTCTGAGCGTAGTTAGTCCGATAAGCAGGAAGGTGTAATATTTGGTTCGCAGTGTGTTTCTACTGCATTTATTCTATTTTTATTCTTATTTTGCCAGTTATATGCTTCACTTTCATATATAATAGTCGGTACAAGACTACAATTATGTATTGTAAACCTATTGCAAGAAGAACAAAATATAATACCTAAAACAATAAAGAGAAAACGTTTATCACCTGTTACTTTGTTAAATATATCTGTGATGGCAAAATTATTTCGATTCTTACGAAACATTTTCTCTCTCCATTTGCTAACGTTTTTCCCGACCCTTTCTACATTTACATTTCATTATTTTATACGATGAAACATTCTCGACTTAGGGTTTCATTAACTTGTTAAGGTCCATGTTCCTTGCGTTTATAGTATTGTTGTCTCATTATCAAATTCTTATGAAACGGAGTGTCTGAAAAATGTTTTAAAAATATCCAGTATTCGTTATCGCAAATACTGCCATTGCCCTGTTAAAACTCTGAGAGAATTTCCGTTTTCAACATGGTACAGCAGAAAAATGATAATAAGAATTTTTCTCTAAGAAAAGCAAATAAATGACGAACGCGAAAATGTTTTAAAATTATTTTATTTACAAACAAACTAACATTCTTACCAGCTATCATGTTGTCTCCCAGGAGGCGTAGAACATTGTTTTATCACACATTGGTTACGTCAGAGGTCGAAAAAATCGACGTGCGTTTATGACACGAGGCATGAATATTCTGAAAGTCCATTATGTTTGCCTACCACTTCAGAAAGACAGCGTGATGGTTAGACACTATGACAGTTTTACCATAATCAAATAATTTTACTGAAATCTCTTGATGGAAGTTCTTTTTAAATAATAATTAAATAAAACGATGTTTTTAACTACTTTCACTTTTGTCTATATTTCGACAGCGACCGGTTTCGCCAGGCTCGCTGGCATCGGCAGACTGTAGTCTGTCGACTGAAGTCTGTCAATTCCAACGAGCCTGGCGAAACCGCTCGCTATCGAAATGAAGACAAAAGTGGAAGTAGTTAAAACATAGTTTTATTTTAAGGATTAATTGTATCTCAATAGAGACGAAGATGTCAATTGTTTTTTTGGGAACAGAATATGGTGGTCGAGGCGTTTACAGGACCCATGACCTGTCGTTGGTTGGATTAAGCGATCGCTTTATGTAATACAACATTTCCCATTCCGCCCTTCTTACGACCACCAGTCTGACAATTTTTTGAAAGATGTATATATGCTACTATGTTGAGGAACACTTCCCATATTTTTGTACAATCTACACTAGCGCCCACTATTAAGATTAGGTGTATTTAAATATTTTAATAGTTTTACGTTTGTTAAAAATCGTTGAGTATTTTTCTTATACCTATCTACATTTACAGAAAAACGATTAATTATTTAGCTAAATTATATTAAATTTATATCTCTCATAACTTATAAACTTCCCGGATAATGATATCAATCAAATGTATTATTTCCTACAATCGCCCAGCCGCTTATCTTAAAAACATCTTAATTTGTTAATCCTTTAATCCTGAAAGATTTTCAGCGAAGACCATCAAAGTTCCGGAACGATTGTTTCAGTGGAAACTCACGCACAGACAATGACGCCTTGAGACTTCGTGAGCTTTTTGAAAGCTAGACAGTGTACAACAGAAAAAATTTTTACATAAAAAAATTATAGACAAAACGTGTTTCGTTTCATTAACAATTTTGGACGGCCTTTGGGGCAGAATGGAAACAGTTATGACTGTCCCGGTGATGGCAGTGTGAAAAAAATGCTTACTTTTTCATCGGGATGACGATATTTGTGGCCGAGTGGCAAATGCTACGACTGCTACACCGAGTGGTTTAATTCCCTGCGATGGCAGGCTTTGAATTGAAATTGTGATTTATTGGCTACCTATTATATGTCATGAGTATCAGTATGATACTAATACCCTTATATCTTGTGTTTCGCCCTTCTATCAAACATTTGGTAATGCCTTTAAAGGGCGAAATCTGTCATTCTATCAATAATATATTAAAACATCTAGAAGATAGATTTTTTATTCATATTAATTATTAATTATATGTAATTTACATCATTATTCAAGAAACAATGAATGCCCTTTATATCTTTTTGGGTCGCGCTGTTATGGTGTGAGCGATTCAACGAGATATAAATAAAGAATAAACGTGTCATGAGAGTTAATAATATAAGTTGTATAGAATAATAATTTTCAAATAACTGGTTGTATAAAAAATGGGAAAAGTAGAAAAAGATTAGGAAACTAATTTTAAAATTTTATTACACATCATGAATGCAAGTCACCCTTTTTTTAGTAATTGTAAAGGTTATTAAGAATTTACTAAGTAAAATTATAACACGTTATAAAATTTATTTAGTCTTTAATAAATCACCTCCATTTTTATCAATATCAAATTATAGAGTAGTTTGTGTAAGGACTTAATTTCCACCACGCTAAACAATGATTAAAACAACACAATTACTTGCTTGAATGGCAGACATGGCTTTACCACATAACAGTGCTCCGCAACCGGTATGCCGCGAGCCGGATGCAAGTGTGCCGCGGCCAAATGTATAATGAAAAAAAATTTATTCTAATTGGAACTGAATTGCGAAGGAGTCGACTCATTCGTAAATCAGTTCAGGAGACATTGGTGACTCATTCATTCATTCATGTCATTTGTGAAAACTCAGCCGCCGCTGATTTCTACTGGCTGGAAGTGGCTGGCGACCTAATTTTTTTTAATTTAACAGTGACTTCCGGCCAGTAGAATTCGTGAAAATTTGGTCTTTCGATCTTTCGGATGGAGTAAAAAAACCGTCGCTGCTGATTTCTACACGTCCAGACCGAATTTATCTTTTGGTGTGCCGCGGAATTCTAGAAAAAACTTATTTGTGCCGTAGGTGAGAAAAGATTGCGAAGCACTGCCACATAACACTAATGCAGAAGAGAATTCGAAGTTGGCAAATATTTTTACACCGCTTTTTTATATTGTCAGTAGCATTCGAAAAGTTCGCACGAACCACCGCTGCAGTAAAGCTTGGAAAACTTTCCCCCGCTTGGACCACTAGCGCTAATCCCTGGCTTAGGCTGTCCAATCCAGAACATTCGTCGAAGTGGTCCCGAATCTATCAATCAGCTAATCAATATTACCAACACTTAAGGATGGTACCCACTTTCTAATAAATCTTATTACGAATCAACACAACACCTAAAAATGGTAATTAATCACATTGTCAGAATTGATGCTTTTTACAAAAGTTTTCTGTTACCGTAGATAAAACAAGTTTATTTATAACTAATTCACGGATGTTTACAATGTAGAAAAAAGTTAGCAATTAATACATTAAAATTATTAATACAAATGAAAACGACTGTTTTCTTATAGTTTTATATTAATTTATATTATAAGACATGATTCGACTTTTAACGACATACGAGCATACAAAGGTTACGGTTAGTGATATTATTATTATTTTGTAGAATTCATCTTGCAGCAGGACAAATAAATGCAATGAAAGATAACGTGTTATTCCCATAAACTTAAATAAAACTTCTAGAAAACAGAAAAAACTTAAATAAAACTTCTAGAAAACAGAAAAAATTATATGTTTGAAACCTTTAAATTGTACATACAAAATATAAAATAAAAGACATATTCATTATGTGTTTTCAAATGTATGTTCTTTTTTAAATTACATTTTTTTCTAAATTATATTATCATAATTTATAATATTATTATTATTTATTAGTGTTAAAAATAATTGTTAGTACCTACTTATAACAAATAGCCCAGGATAATTTTTAAATAAGAATTATTGTATCGAATTTTAAATGCGTTTTTTATTAATCTTTATTTGTTTAGTTTTTGTTATATTTTTACACCAGAAGATGGAGGTATCCTCCGAAACATGTCATGTTTTTAAATATTTTTTTATTAAATATTGTATAAAATAAAAAACATCGTTTTATTTAATTATTATTTAAAATGAACTTCCATCAAGAGATTTCAGTAAAATCATTTGATTATCGTATAAAATAAAGTTTTTTTAATTTCCAACGTATATAACTGAGCCAAGCTAGGTAGACTTTAATTTCAATGTAAAATACAAAAATATTATTTTAATAATAAGAAATAACCTTGAGATAAATACCAGCAAGGATAATATTATAAAAACTAATAAGGTTAAACAAATATCCTATGAGATGGTTTGTTATTGTTATTGAAAACGTTATGCTTTTAATGTTCTTCTAATTTGTATGAAGCCCGAAATTCTATTTTCGTGTGCTTATTTGTGAAGGCTGTTATTATTTTTTGTGTTTATACTAAGCGTTATGAAATCTGCCGCTTTCTCGATAAAGTATAAAACTTGCTTTAATATTCCTGGCTCAATAGCCGTGTTTGCGGTATGGCGTGTTATTGTAATTCGCCGATCATATCAAGCTTCTCAGTTTAGTTAAACTGTTACGTAATATTGTATTACATACATTTGCTGTACTACAATCCTATGCTTAACCCAATAAGAACGGCATATCTTTTAAATTTAGAACTTATTTTTTCATTTATATTTATTGTTTCTTGAACAATGATATAAAACTCCATATTAAATAATTAATACGAATATAAACGTCAGTTTTCTAGAAGTTTTATTATATTTTATGGGAATGACATGTTTCGCCCTTCTAAGGCATTATTACCTATGTCACATTTGATTCTCATTCGATTGATTTCCATTCGTATTAATTATATTTATTGTAGTTTAATTCTTTTTTTTTTATCTTTTAACAATGATGTAAAACTCCATATTTAATAATTAACACGAATTTTGTTTTCTTGAATTTTTATTGTAATATATAATAATGACATGTTTCGCGTTTCTAGAAAGGAGAAAAATGTCATTACCATAGATTATAAAAAAAACTTCTAAAAACAGACGTTTTCATTCGTATTAAATAGTTTTATTCCACTTAAATGTGAGCTTCGACTAGTTTTGACAGCTTGTTGTCATCTTCTAGCCCAGAAGATGTCAGCCAGCTGCAGAAACCGGTGAAATTATTAAAAAGGAATTTTTCATTTAAAATTTTTTTTTCGTTATTTACAATAAACTTTTACCAAGAAATTTGAATTGATAACATCGGTATTTTTAAAAATTATGATCATAGTACAAATATTTGAATAAGAATAATTACACTCGGTATTTCAACACTTTATTTACGTTTCAACGGACACAGTGTTGAAACTTTGTACAATAACCGAAACGTGTCTGTGTTAAGTGAAATAAAGTATTGTAATACTAAGTGCAATTATATTTGTACAAATCCACAACATAAAGTGAAGGCGACATCTCCGAACTACTTTGCAAATTATTACTGAATACCCCTATACTTCGTACAAGACACACTGCGAGCCAAATATTCCACTTTCCTTCTTATCGGACCAACTACGCTCAGAGCGCGGCAATGTACCGGATATGCGACATTTATAACAAGTGCTTTAATAAAATCGTTGTGTCATCTTAATGAAAGTAATTTTTAAAAAATGTTTGGAGCAACGCTTCGGGGCGAATAAAACTATGTTACTCAACTTTTTTTTATAATTTGTATAATATATTTGTATTTTATTATTAATTATTATTTTAATGACTATTTTTCTCTTTGACTCATTAAAGTATTACTTTATTATTCTTATATTGTATATTTATAATAATATCAGTTGTTATATAATATTTGTGGAAGCATGTAATTGGCCTTGTTTTGTGTTCTATATGTGTTTGTATATGTATATTGAAATCGCTGTGTATAAACCTTAATAAAAATATAAATAAAATAAATAATTGTTTTTTTTAAGTATGAGCACTAATTTGTAATGATTTAATTTGCAACTAATTTATTATATCGAAACAATAGAAATTAATAACCACGGGGTTAAGTTAGTTGATTTTGCCGTTATATATAGGGGTAAAACACATACGCATAAATATTAGGTACACGATCATTATTAAGTCTTTGGCTACATTAATAATGTATTTTGTAATAAACCCGACCAATCTTGGGGCAAACAATTCTGTAGGAATGTTATTGAAAGCTCCAAAGTGTCTTAAGTTATTAACTAAAAGCGGTCTGTTTATAACATCTAAAGTCTAAAATCCTTTTCAATTAGAAGTTTTGTTTCAAGAAAATTCTTACATAACACTAGATAATCTGGTGTTATTATTATATATTACATAAAATATGAAATCGAAAAAAGAATGTAATTGAAAATTATATAATTAATCGGAAAAATGGGATAAATTAAAAAAAAAGCAAAATACTGATAAACCTGAAAAGATATTTTTATGAAGCGTGTGTGCTGTCAATTGGTACTTATGGTTTCGAGACTGTAACATTTTCAAAACAACATTCCGAGAAACTACGAGTGACCCAAAGAGCTATGGAAAGAGCCGTGTTAGGAATAAGCCTAAGAGACGGAGTCAGAAACGATACGGTGAGAGAAAAAACAAAGGTCAGTGACATCATCCACCGAGTAGCAACTCTAAATTGGATAATAATTATTTATGTCATTATATTTATTCGATGTTTGGTAAATTTTGAATCTGTTTTATTTACTCTGAATGACCTTTTGTGTTCAGAAAATAACTTCTGCCTTTCTTCTAGGTTACTAGTCATATCCGTAACTGCCAGACTACCGCGTATACCTGAACTTTTTATTTCATCTCTCAGCGATACTCCAGCGGACCACCTAAGCATTCGCATTTCTGCCATTTCCAGTTGCCTAGTGAAGCTTCTGTACGTTATACAACACTTAGTCTTATCTATTCTATCGTACATAGTTTCAGGTCTGACAATTGTCTGGTATATTGTCTATCTGTAATATTATATCTGGCACTATTACTTTTAGTTTTACGGGCATTTTTGGGTCACATAATACTTTGGGGATAAATTAAATGGATAAATAAGAATAATAGATAATGGAAGAAAATAATTCAGAAATAAATTAAACGACGTTTTGAAATAACTTCTTCCGACAACAACAGACCTTTACTTTAACAAAAACCCTAATTTAACTTTAATTAATGAACAAACTAACATGTATTCATCCCCACTCCTTAATGTAGTTCCGATATTTTATTAGATTCAAAGAACTCTTGATTCTGCACTGTATTTATTTCACATTTCAGATGCAAAAGAGATAGATAACATCGATTGAGTCTACGCACACAGGGTGGTGATTTTATTTTATATATAATATTTAGAATCACTAGTCACCTTGAAATATGTAAAGTAATTTCTAAACAATTTATAAGAAGATGTTTTTCTTAGAAACGAGTTATTTCTTCCTAGCTCAAATAACTTATTTTTGATTTATATAATATCGTTTAGTATCCCCTAACTATGTAATCATTGTCATAAATTTCTTAATGAGTTCCAAAAACACTTTCCAATATTTCTGAACCTACCGAAATAATTATTTGTTAAAAATGTATTATATAAAGTCACATCTTCCTTCTTTTTCGTCTTCCTCAGCCTATTCCCGTCCACTCCTGGACAAAGGCGTCTTCCATTCGCTTCCATGTCACTCTGTCCTGTGTAGACTGCATCCAGGTTATTCCGACGTGTCTGTTCAGATCATCCTTCCAGTCACCTCAATTATCGGTAATTACCATATATAAACAGCAACGAGCTGTAATTTCGTCACATTTGATAATGCCTTAGAAGGACGAAATATTATATATCCCATTAAATATAATGAAACTTCTAAAAAAACTGACGTTTTCATTCGTATTAATTATTTAATGTGGAGTTTTACACCATTGTTCAAGAAACAATAAATAACTACTTCCGCTTCCAAAATCATTTTATTATTACTATATTTCCATCCGTATAAGGATTAAAGCAAAATAGCTGAATAGTATGGAAATTGGAACGTTCTCATTCGAATTTCAGTAATTTAAACTCAACAGATTCGGATCTATTGAAAGGCGCTTCTCGAGACCGTACTATCATATTTCTCCGCCAGTAAAGCACAGCCGACAGAGACTTTACCACTCCTACTTTGATTGAGTTTCAATGGGGGTTCATGAGCTGCGAGAAGTTAGTTAGCGATTGCAAGTTCATCTCCAGAGAAAGTCCCATCATATTACGTAATGTACCTACCTGACTTGTTCTAGGGATGGATTCACTTCTCATCTAAAAACCGATTTAATTTAATTTAACTGGGATGAATAGTTTATTGTATCATCTCGCGGGATGAATAAAAATCATATAATTAACCATATTCATTGTGATGAAAGCTTATTTTGATGAATTTATTATACACACTCTTAAAAAAAACACGAAAATATATATAAAAAATGGGGATATCTTTCTTGTTAAAGGGGTTTAAATTGTTAAAATAATGCGTGTTAAAAATATTTAAAGTGAAATAAATTTAGTCCATTGTTTTGGCCGAAACACTCATACTTCATCATTATTAAGTGTTAAATTATAAAACTTTGTTTTTATGTATCACAATTTATTTATTTATTTTTTTTTATCAGGTGTTTCGTCATCCTATTTTGACATCATCAGATGTTATATCAACTGTTAAATTTTCGTGATTTTTCGAACCTTTGTGTATATTTGTTCCTATATCAATTGGAATAATTTCTTTGATGTAATATTAATGTTCTTGCTGAAGTTGAGTTAGGTACCTACCTAATTAAAGTTAATAAAAATATCATTTCAATCAATAACATCAAATTCAAATGCAACGTTAAATTCAAATACAACGTTAAATCCAAATACAACAATCAATAACGTTGAATTCAATCAATAATACCAATAATTTAATAAAAATAACTGTTGGTTATATGAAAGCATATTAAAGGTGGAAAAAAAGTGCAGTTATTTTAAAGTCGAAATACGTTTTAAATAATATATTTTAAAAACTACGTTTTGTAGAGGACAAGTCTGTAGATGCCAGCTAGCTTGGCGAAATTTTTCGCTTTCAAAAAAAAAAGGTCGCCAATGATTTCGATATTCGTTTCAATTTAGTTGAACCATCTCGTGGACCCCTATTTACATTTCGTGGACCCCCATTTTTTTTCTCACGTTGACTCAATTATCATGATGTCCTATTTCCATGAGATATGACAGAGAAAGATGATGAAAATGTAAATGTTGGTTTAGTTTCGATGAATAGTTTTATCCGTCCAACCCTACATGCAACTATAAGTATGATGCTCGTTCCTTCAGTCTTAATTGCCGCCTAACTTATTCAAAGCTCCGTGGGAGGGTGTATATATAGAATGTTCGTAGATAAATATATTACATTTGTCACTGTATAAATAATGTCTCCCGATATAATTGTGCTTATGTTAACTATCATCCCACACACATAAGTTTATAAATATTAAACGGCATTGAATGTTGTACTCGATTAGATATTCATTTCACATTATATTAGAAATACAACAACAGCAATAAATCTCCGGGAGCAATTTTACCAGAGAAAATGGATCGCACACTTCTCTATCCTGATACATCTCTCTAGCTTCATCTGCATTTACCTACTCAGTCGGCCATACACACGCCAATTCTTCCGACTCATTGCCTATCTTTAAAATTGTATCAATGTGGTAATGCCATGTTTTTATTATTAAAAAATTTACGTAGACTAATTGAAATAAAAGGTTTTGGCTTCAGAAAACAAGTATCTTATTTTTTTCACTAATTCAATATGATTTTTTTAACTATTGGGTGCTTAATTTGGACTTATATTAACAAAATATGTATTATAAAAATGAATACCATTAAATATACTCTATTTTTTACGATACTTAAAAAAGATGTACAATAATATGATTTATTTTCATGAATTAAAACACTGGTTTTTGACATCTTTCGAATGTTTAATACCCTAATAATCATAAGAACGAAATAAACTCAGTTAACATTGTTCTATTAAGGGGTTAGGGGCAGTCAGACGTATGTAAAAAAGAGTATATTCAATATGTTTTTTGTGCTATAATTTTATTTATTTATAAAACCAACAATGTTTAATTATTTTAGTATGTTATACCGAGAAATGACCCAAATTTTAAAAAAATGTATAAAGTTATCGCCATATTTTTTGTACCCTGTTCCATAAGTGGTGCTTTGCTGTGACCATTATAACTTCTTAAGGGTTCATCAAAAACCATTCAAATAAATAAAAAAATAAATACTTGTTTTTTTGATACTTTCAAAACATGTCTAGAAAAATATACTAAAATACAGAATAAACATTTTTTTTTTTAATAAATAATAATTAATATTCCACAGTATTAACGCCTTGTCATTATCATAAATTGATAAAATATTACATATGATAATACCCCAATGATACTTATTATAAGCGTATATTGCCACGATTGGTCGAATTATTGTAGCACACTTTTATGTGTGTTAGTAGTCACCAACGGTATGCGAAACATCAAAACTGATACCATGATACCATCACCTAAGATCCCTGAAAAATTCAATTCACTCTCACTTTGTCAGGTGTTGTTATTACAGTTGAAATTTGTTCCATACAGTTATCGAAATTATGAAGAAGAAAATAACTGTATAATCTTGTCCCCATATAAGTATAAATCTACGGAGATTGTCATAACTATTTACTGTTATCTCAAAAATTACATGATTTATTAAAATCCATTTAACATCAATGCAATATTATGAAATGATCACTGCGATGGTTTGGTTACATGAAACGCGTGGATGAAGAAATAATGGTTAAGAAAGTATATGTCAACGATGTGAATCAAGTACAAAGTCGAGGAAAACCGACATGGCATGACCAAATCAAATCAAATCAAATCAGTTTATTTACTCAAAAGACATTACAAACAGCATAAATGTTTTAGGCATCTTTTGAGTACAGGTAAGATATTATATACATACAACATAATAACAGGAACGCATTAGTGATGGTTCGACATTAGGAAGACAAGATACTTTCCAAAATCAAGAGTATTTGTCCCATTAACGTACTTTCACTAATATGAAAGACGTCGATCTCCCAGGAGACCGCGTTCAGCAGCCTAATTGCTCTTCCCACCGGTGTCACAAGAGGCAGATTGGTTTTGGCGGCTGGTAGGTAAAACAATCTGTGTTGTCGCTATCGGAGATATCTATCGGGGACAAAAGACCAACATCCTCCAGTACGGCCGAGTTCTCGAAAAATCCCCTAATTAATCTCTAGAAATGAGTTATTAGATATCCATCTCTTCGAAGCTGTAGAAAATTGGTTCCAAGCATTTCCAAAAGAAATGCCGTGGGATAGAGCCACAGATAACTACCATACTCCTTCATGTAGAAATACCTCAGGACCATCAATGGCCATGTTAAAAGGTCGGCCATGCTAGAAGCCGGAAGAATTGACGTACGTGTATGACTCGCTGTATGAATGTGGAGGAAGCTAGAGAAGTGTGTCAGGACAGAGCAGTGTGGTGGTCTATTATATCTGTCTGCCCTCTCGGAGAAATGGCGTGATGGTTTGTTGTTTCAATTATTTAAAATATCTTCGTCCTGGAATCGGCTGAAAGCAAATTTAATTATAATAACATCTTTGTTGAACACCAAAGCGGAGAGGCGCGCAAGATGGATTGGTCATGTGTTGCGACACGGGTGTTTTGTTACCTGCATAATGTGTTGTAGGGAATGGTCGAGGGATCGATTGGCAGAGGACGACCTCGCCAAGAGTACTTAGACTAGATTTGCCGAGATATGGGCTGCACCTCTTATGCGGAGTTGAAGAGAGTTGCCGAGGACCGAGCGGAGTGGAAGAGGAAATGCGTCGCCTTGCTGCATACCAATCATTAGATAGAGACCGGAGAAGAAAAATAACATCTTTGCTGGTTCTTAGGATGCCACTTGGGCCTCTTTAATGTGGTAGTTTCCCATTAATTCTCACATGTTCGTATACAATCCAATTACTGAATAAAAAAATCTCTCTCATGACATGTGACATGTGTACATCTAATTCTACTTAACCGAAAACAGAGAATTTTTTTACACTGTAATCGGCGTGAACCGAACCCAGGACATTTTCGGTGTGGCAATCATAGCTGTTATCACATTGCCACGAAGGCAAAATTGACTCGTTTTACTACCCAATAAGCGTCTCACAAAAAGTACTTAACTGAGCGAAATATTGATAATACATTATTGTTATTGAATTATCTTCTGTCGAACTAATGGAGCCCCAGACTGCCACGTAGCTAATAACGCTGAAGTTGAAGATTTCGCTTTTAGATTTGAAACAATTAGTGGTACATTGTCGAATTAATTGGCGTGAAATCAATTAAGTCGCATGGATAAGTCACGCGCTACACAAATACTCACGCACGTGTCTGTATTTACACGAGAGATGTTTTATATTGCACAAACCTAATTGGTGGAACTTGGAGAACGCCGAAATCAATTGTGCGTACTTGTTTTAAAGTCAGCAACCTTATTTTCCATTAGCAATTACAGTCAAATGATTATTCTGAAATCTCTTGATGGAAGTTCATTTTAAATAATAATTAAATAAAACGATGTTTTTTTAACTACTTCCAATTTTGTCTTTATTTCGACAGTGACCAGTTTCGCCAGGCTCGCTGGCATCGATAGACTAGTGACACTATTGTAAACTTAGTCCTTTATATACGAGATCAGGGGTGGTATTCAAATATTTATGTAAAATTTACTGAATTTAAATATTTATTAAAACAATGGATTTTAAATTTTATTATCGCTTACATATTCATTTATTTAATTATTATTAGCAATTATAATTTATTATGATCTTCTTCTCCGGTCTCAATCTAATGATTGGTCTGCAGCAAGGCGACGCATCTCCTCTTCCACTCCGCGCGGTCCTCGGCAACGCTTTTCAACTCCGCATAAGGGGTGCAGCCCATATCTCCGCAAATTTGGTATAGGTACTCCTGGCGAGGTCGTCCTCTGCCAATCGATCCATCCAATACAGGAAACATTCGTGTCGCAACACATGACCAATCCATCTCGCGCGCCTCTCCGCTATGGTGTTCAACATGTGCCTATTCTCTTCAACTCTGCTGAGAACCACCCGATTTGTATTGTGGTCCCTCCATGATACATGAGCAATTTGTTGGTAGGTCCACATCTCAAATGCCTCTAACCTTTTGCGTTCTCTTTCGCCCAGGCACCAAGTCTCGCAGCCGTACAGTAAAACACTCCACATCAATGTTTTATAGGTGGTTTTCGGAGGCTTGGGTCTATGTTGTTCGACTCCAATTTTTATGATATGGTTTAAAAACCTGAAAAAAGAAAAAAAAAAATCCCTTTTTATACAAATCCAAACTAAAATTTAAAATAATGTAGTGCAAATAATTCCGCAATGATTGCATTATAATAAGAGAAAATAATAATGCACATATATTTGTAATTAAATAATTATTTAATCTTTCTTATTAAGCACTTAATTTGTAGTGTGGCAGTATAAAATATAATATAAAACACTTTTCATTTGTTTTAATAACACTTTATTCTTTAACAACCAACCGGTTTCGCTCTCGCCGGAGCTTCGTCAGGGATACATAAGATACTACGAAATGTATTTAAAATAAATAATATCGTATATAATAATATGCATATCAGGAAAGAAAAATGAGAGAGACCATTCTTTCTGCCTAGTTAATTAGTTGATTAGTTAATTAGTGATATATTATAGTTAATATTATTTTTTATCAACAAGGGGAGGCCACGACATATTGGAAGATTGTAGTACCTCTGAAGAGTCGTCGATAATCGAAGTAAAAAAACGCAATAACCAGACAATTTCAAAAAAAAAAAACTGTAATTTTTTTTATCGATGCTTATATACAAGAAATTTCACCACTAGTTTCAATATCCAAGTGGCTGATCGGTAAGCTTTCCTTCTCTATTCTGCTGGCCGGCCGATCTCCAGTTCAAATCGTGCGTCATCTGCTTGTATTCTGTTTTTGTTAATTAATTTTTTCCAATAATTTATTTTATCACTGCAAAATCCCATCCAGAAGGCAATTCCCTATGTCATGCCCTCCAATTGTAAGAGTAAAGCACGTTTAGATACGTGGACACCGTGCAAGCCACGTACAATCCAGGCATACCCTTGCGCAAATAATGCTGAATCACATCACGTGAACATGATCTTCAAATACACATCACGAGCACATACCGTGAGAATCACGTAATATAGACGCACCACAGATACATCACGTGTGCATCACGTGCACATCACGTGCACATCACGTGCACATCACGTGCACATCACGTGCACATCACGTGCACATCACGTGCACATCACGTGCACATCACGTGCACATCACGTGCACATCACGTGCACATCACGTTCACATCACGTGCACGTGATGTGCACATCACGAGTTCATCGCGAACAACCCACAATATTTGACCTTTGACCCTTGACCTTTGACTTTTGAACTTCGACCTTTGGCCTTTCATTTTTAGTCGCGACCACCGAGTATTGAACTTTGACCCTTGACCTTTGACCTTTGACCCCCGACCTTTGAACTTTGACCCCCGACCTTTGACCTTTGGTCCTGTTTTTTAAAATGTGTGTTTTTGCGAAACGTTGTATAGGTTGACCTTTGACCTTTGACATTTCACCTTTGACCTTTGACCCTTGACCTTTGACCTTTGTCTTAAAAATAGAGGAAGAACCATCATATGGTCCAGGACTCATACAGTTTGATGTAAGTATAAATACGCGTATTTTAGAAGATCTTCTTTCTGTATCGATGCGACCGTGAAGAGAGATTTTTTTAAGACTACAGCAACGCTGATAACTTTGTAACTTTTTTATATTTTCCAATAACAAAAAATGTAAACTATACGTAATAAACGTTTCATAAAATATGTATAACCACGATCCCCATATTACTTAATTATCCCGGCCAAAAAAATTCCCGAAAAACATTTTTGGTCACAGTAGCTAACCTAACCTAACCCTTAAAGAGATTGGCTATATTGTTTTTACCTGGCGTTCTGATAATTCAAGTCAGTTTAAAGAGAGTTTCTTTTTAATAAAACAGATCGTTTGAACCCAATAACTGTATCATTTGTTTTTTTAAGCTATTATACTGATCCTCATGATATGTATGTATGTCATGGCAGTAGTGGCGGTCAACCAGTAATGCAAGCCCGTCCGCCTTTTTTGTGTAAGAGTAGTAGAGGGTGCTGATAATGAATATTATTTTTCTTCTTCTTCATTTAATAGATTTGACGATATGTAACACAGAAATCATGTTTCGTCGGATGATGAGATCCAGCTGTCCCTCCATCTCTTAGGCGGTCTTCCAACACCGCCGTCGCCAGTCCCAAACTCCGCCGTTGCCAGTCCCAAGCCTGTATGAGAAAGGAGGAGGGTCTCTGGGTTAGGCTAGCCACCTGTCCGGAGTAAAAAAGATTCGCGCTCATAGTACAGAAAACACAGCCATAATGATAACAATAATAATCTTTTTAAATTAATTTCGTGAAAATTAATGTAAATCCCATTTTAGGCGCATTTTAAATCTATACAAAAAAATATTTCCTGCGTCACCAAACTCACGTTCTTGTATAATATAATAATGTATTTACAAATACAGGAAGGAATATAATTAATAAAAAATAAATTGTAAATAGACAATAATAATAAATTTGTTTACACCGAATTATAAATAAATGTTCGTAAAGTATTTCATCACATTTCTGCGCATAAAGTTAATGACGGATAACATTCTGACAATAGAAATGAAGTTCGGACATATCGAATAGAAACATACTGGCTTCAAATCTAACCAAAAAAATTGTAAATAGATATGCACCTAGCTATATAAGAACAAGCCAAAAATACATTAGTGCGACAAAAACCCTTTTACATTTTTTGGCAAGCCCAATATGAAACCCATCGAAATCATGAAACAAAACTTGTGGACGTAGGCGATTTCGCGGGCATCCCACCTTGTTACGGTACGTATGAGTGAAATAAAATACGGCGCGTATGAGTGGAACAAAACATACGAGGTCTGTTCAAAAAGTATCGAGCATTTTGAATGTTTAGTTAATTTTTGACAGCTGTTTTGCTTGGATGTGTTTTGGCTCGTCTTCGATTTTTGCCTATTCCAAAAAATGGATCAAAGAATCTGTATCAAATTTTGTGTGAAAAACAAAATAAAGTGCGCGGACGCATTTCGAATGTTGACTGTGGCATATGGTGAAGCTACCTTGGACCAAAGCAACGTTTATCGGTGGTACAAAATGTTCTCAGAGGGCCGAGAAGATATGAACGACGAAGAGCGTGCCGGACGCCCGAGCACGTCAACAACAGACGAAAACATTGATAAAGTGAAGAAAATAGTATTAGCCAATCGTCGAATCACCGTTAGAGAAGTTGCTGAGGACCTAAACATATCGATTGGCTCGTGCCATTCGATTTTAACCAATGATTTGGGCATGAGTCGGGTCGCCGCGAAATTCGTGCCAAAATTGCTCAATTTCGACCAAAAACAGCATCGCGTTAACATTGCTCAGGAGATGTTGGACTCGGTCCGTGACGACCCAAATGTGCTCCAGAGGGTCATAACTGGTGACGAATCATGGGTTTATGGTTATGACGTGGAAACCAAAGCTCAATCATCCCAATGGAAGCTGCCGCATGAGCCAAGACCAAAAAAAGCGCGCCAAGTTCGGTCAAACGTGAAGGTTTTGCTCACAGTTTTCTTCGATTGCAGGGGCGTGGTGCATCATGAGTTCTTTCCACAGGGTAGTACGGTCAATAAGGAATATTACCTGCAAGTTATGCGCAATTTGCGCCAAGCAATCCGCCAGAAACGCCCGGATTTGTGGAAGAACAAAAACTGGCTTTTGCACCATGATAACGCCCCTGCTCACACATCGTTGCTTGTGCGCGAATATTTGGCCAAAAACAACACAGTAATGGTGCCGCAGCCACCGTATTCCCCAGACCTGGCCCCCTGTGACTTTTTCCTGTTTCCAAAACTGAAGAGGCCCATGAAAGGACGACGCTACGCCACGATTGAGGAGATAAAGACGGCATCGAAGGAGGAGCTGAACAAGATCACAAAAATGATTTTTTTAAGTGCTTCGAGGATTGGAAAAAACGTTGGCATAAATGTATTATATCCGAGGGGAATTACTTTGAAGGGGACAAAATAGATATTCATGAATAAATAAATACTTTTTGAAAAAATATAAAATTCGCGATACTTTTTGAACAGACCTCGTATACGTAGGTCATTTCTGCGTATGTCAGCGTCAACGCAAAGAATTAAATCGCTTTAACTCACGCAAAAATTCGAAATATTATTTTATTCGTAGACGGCTCAAACGCGCAAAAAACGTTGATTTATTATAGATTTTTTAGGTAATCCGGCTTCTCGGCTTGTATGGACGTACCGCCACTGATAATTAGCCAATCTATCGCCATTTTATTGTGTATTCTACACCAGACCAAAGATATTGTGACAATCACACTGCCTACAACGGTAATCGAAATTCGGAACTTCGGTATAGTAATCATAGCACTTTCCACTTTGTTTTGAACGTCTTCTAGTTGCCAAGATTTGACAGAACTAATAAAAATAAAAAGACTAATAAAAATTGTTCATAAACCTGATAAAAAAAAATTGTATTGTTTCTTGAAAAATGATGTAAAACACTATATTAAATAATTAATACGAATAAAAACGTCAATTTTCTAGAAGTTTTATTATATTATATAGGAGTTACATATTTCGACCTCCTTAGAGATTATCAAATGTCTGATGTGATTCGCATTAATTAACGGATAAAATAGTTTTAAAATACGAGTAAAATAAACAGCACATCAATGTGTTACGGAGGGAAAATTTTGCGGGAAATTTTTCAAGAAGGTCAGCCTTATTTTTTAAACCTAAAATTTTTATCAACTTTGAACTAAAATCTCTAAGAGATCTCTAAGACGAATGTGTTGTAAATCTGTGTATGATAGAATGTCAAATGCATGTATAAGAAGTGAATGCGGTGCGAATGTAAATGTTATGAACATAATAATGAAAGGGTGGTTAAGATAGTTTAAGACAGACTGGTGAAAAAGGTATATGTAAACATAAGTCACGTAAGGAAATCGAAGAAATCGGCGCACGTGCATGACACTATGTATGAATGTAGAGGAAGCGAGAGAAGGGTGTCAAGACAGAACAGTGTGGCGGTTCATTATTTCTATCTACTCCTCCGGGAAGAGAGCGTGATAATTAATTAGTTGAACTTAAATTTAAAAAGCTAATTGTTGCTTTAAAATTTCCGGGTTCGCAAGGTGTTTCATTGCCAAAAAAAAAATGGGAAAACCTGCGCTAGAAGAATGAATATTTATAACCTTACATGGTGCAGGCATTCTCTCAGATTTTCCGCATTCAAATAGAAGGAAATTCTACTGAAGAATAATATTTCAGTAAGAAGACTCTAATGCCCGCCTTTTAGGCTATAGAATTTCTCCGTTCGTCTGGGCTACCTGCCTTTCTGCTTTTCTCGCTGTCTGCCGAGAGTCAATGCAGATTTACATTTCAAATAGTATCGCGATACTTGATATCGTGATATTAAAAAAAAATACGCGAATTTATAAAAACATAATTGATATATCGTTGTCGCATTACGACTTTTTTAATTTGTTGAATAAACAACTTATTAACTTACTTACCATCAAATTATTGAACAGCAGATATAATTGAAAAGCTTTAATAAAGTCAACGATCGTGATTTGAAGTTTTCATAAAATATTTGGTTATTGAAATATTTATTATTATTATTATTTAATTATTAATTTGGGAGTAGAGATCTGCAGCCAAAATGACCTTTATTCCGAAGTACAAAAACATGTCAGTAAAGCCTTTGCCGTGTCAGGATGTCTGAAGAATCTGGTCTGAAAGAACAAGCATATGCGTATCGACAGCAAGATCAGAATTTATTAAACATGCGTGCGACCTATCATGACGTACGCTGCAGCGTACGTCATGATGGGTCGCACTAGACTCTACAGCGCGCTGTAGAGTCGCGGGCCGACACTGTGCGAACCATGGGACTAGGTACTAAGAACATCGGAGATGAAGGTCCTAAGATCAATTACTGTAAAAATCTCTCTCCGAGATCGTGTCCGCAACGTAGATATAAGAAAATCTTGCGAAATAGAGGATATCGTTCAGTGGAGTAGATCCAGAAGAAGATACTGAAGGGACCATGTAGCCCGAATGGATGTTGACAGACTTGCATATACAGCCACTTATAAAATCCCCTCCGGACACCGCCCACCTGGAAGACTGCCTAAGATATGGAAGGAGAGCTGGATCTCATCATCCGACGAGACATGATTTCTGTGTCACAGATCGTCAGATATATTAAAAAAAGAAGAAGATTATTTATTTGTATTGTATTATAATTCTCATTGGAATTCTATTAGTAAAGTGAGAATTTAACATTTGGTGTTAGATGCGTTTTGGTGCCGCACATTCGTTCAATACTCTACCTACGACGAAGAAATTGTTTTCAAAGCTGCTGCCGGTACTAAGGCCAGAAAAAGAATGAGGATCCGTCGCATCACTCTGCATAGTAAAAATAACACATAATTACGAATATCAACACAATCGTCTCGGGACTCGGACATTTCAGTCAAAAATGACCCAGGAAAAAACATAAGGACCAACGATTGGAAGAAACTGGAAAAACCTTGAGAAGGGATAGCCAGGGACAGGATTCAGTATAGGATTGTTGTGAAAGAGGCCAAATCCCACATCGAGATGTAGCACCGAGAAGAAGAAGAATGTTATAAGCTATACACATTATTACAAATGTATTTTTAAATCTAAATAATCTGTTTAAATGCAATTGTGTTCTTGCATTTTTTTGTCCGGTCAAAGACTTCTATTTTAACTAAACATGTTTTTTTTAAGTAACATTTTATTTATATATCATTGTTTACAATGAACTTCCTCAAAGAAATTTTAATAAACAACATTTTGTAGGAGAGATAAGGTCCTTCAGGTTTGGTGATCGAGTATTGAAGATCTACATATCCCATCTTAGCTGATATTTATTATTTGGTATCTGATGCATAATTTAGCAAAAAACTTTCATTTTAATATTGAAAATTTTGGCTCTACGAGCAATATTATTAAAATAGGCATTTGCCCTTCTTTGCCCCTGTATGTGGGGCGAAAACACAAATACCCCGCTTTGCCCCCCTCTCTCCTAGTTTAAAAAATACATAATTTAAAAAGCGAATTGAAAAATATTCTAGAATATTTGTATTTATTTTCGCGATACGCAATAAGATGTAAACCCTCCATGAAAGAAGAACGACGTCAGAATAGCTCGAATTGAATATGAGAACTGCTAATTTGCTATTCCATTCAGGAAATACAGCTTCAAAGCGAGGAAATCTGCAGCATACTGATATCCTCGGCGGGACTTTCGTGGGTTCTTACCCTTCCCGCGCCCGCCATAATGGAACTGCCTCGTATTAATTAAAGTGCAGGTCCGGGGACCAACGACAACAATGGACCCTGTTTGTATAATTTAAGATTAAAATGCATTTTACTGACAAACTTTGGTCGTAAATCATGTTACCCTGATAGAACATATGATTCCAATAGAATTGATTTGGAAAAGCTTACGTGAGAAACAAAGTAAAATTTTCTATTCACTTTCAAAGCTAACGATAGCAAAAATCGATAAATATTTTTTTTTTGGTGGTGATGGTGTGTTGTGTACAAAGTAAAAACAAATAAACGTTTAAATTCTACATGAATGATTCTATTTTGTACGCTATATCGGCAATTTCGATCCTCTCTCTGATCCATTCATTTCGTCTCCTGTCTTGGAGAATGATGTTTAACATCTTTGTCTTCATCACCCGCTGGGTCACTCGGTGATTCTGTACTGTTCTTATTCTGGACGTGATTGTTTCAAAACCACATATCAGTATAGGGAAGAGTATATTTTTCTTTAGGTGGTTTGAAAATCAGTTGGATTTTGAGATAAAGGACAGTTTAACGAAAGCTGTCCATGGCCCTGACTACGTTCGATCGATTCAAAAAACCTATGATGGCTCTGTACCAACCTGAACCAGCCTGCCTCTGGTGACACCGGTGGGAAGAGCAATTAATCTGCTGAACGCGGTCTCCTCGGAGATCGACGTCTTTCATATTAGTGACAGTACGTTCAGAAGGCAAATACTCATAATTCTGGATAGTATCCTGTCTTCCTAATGTTGAACCATCTCTCATGCGTTTCTGGTAGTATACCATACACAATATATTATTTTACCTGTTCTCAATAGATGCCTTAAAAATAAATTTTGTAATGTCTGTTGATGAAATAAACTGATTTAATTTGATTTGATTTGTATATTTAATTGAAATAAAATAATCAAATATAAGGAACCTTCGTGTTTCAAAAAATTTCTGGAAATGAATTTAATTGTACTCTGTAATCTAACCGATCGTTATTTAAATAACTTGGGTTGGTCGTAGGCACATAAAGTATCAAAAGGCTCTTTTAGAATTTATGTAAATTCCGTCGCTCCTATTTTATAGAATGAACTAAACAATATGACAGATCTCCGGAACCACCCTTTGACAATTCATGTGAAAGTCGAAATAATTTGATGGACGCTTTTAACAGATATTCGTTATATTAATATAATTCTATTAAAGAATTGTAACATGTATGTTCTAGTATGATATATTTAACAATCTATATATAAAATCTTTCCATCGTTTTATTCCAATTATTCTTTAGTTTCGACTATATATTTTTTTAATGTACTTCTTCAAAGAATTTTTTAGTTATTATTTTAAATAAATACTAAAAATGTCTAAAAAAATATTTTTGCCATATAAATGGAACGAAAAATAGAAAAAAAGACCGTGGAAAACCTGACACGATCAAATAAATCAAAAAATTAATGTCGGCCACGTGGAGAGTCGGAAAAATCGACGTGCGTGAATTACACAATGTATTAAAGTTTGTGAGAAAGAAATGTGCGACATTCCATTTTTTCAACCTACCCCTTTTGCGCGACATTAAGATGTTTAGTTAGGTTAGTAAATAAAATACAACCATAGATATTTTAAAATACTAATACACGAAAAGTATTTTTAAATATCTATGGTTGTATTTTATTTAATAACCTAATACACGAAAAGGATTGAAATTGTTACGGGTGTCAGGTTAGAGGGACGAAGCGGAAGAGTTGGAGGCGAAGAATACTGGAGGCTAAGGCTGGATATGGGCTGTAGGGCCATCGAAGAGATAGTTTTTACTAGAAAGCAATTACCGATAGAATAAACGCCGGTCAGTATTGAATATTTTCTTTTTTCCTCAGGTCCTTCCAGCGTTGGCAATCACTGCAGCAAAAGCATCTCTGTCCTACGCCACTTGGAACATGTTTTGGACTCTGGTCATTCCTGTCCAATCTTTTATATTCCGCAGCCAGGACAACTGTTTTCTACCAACCCCCCGACGTCCTTCTAATTTATCCATTAATATCAGTCAAAGGAAGTGGTATTTTTCTCCCCTTTGCACTTGACCCAAATATGAGACCTTTTTTAAGAGACAAAAATATTAGTCTTTTACTTTTTTTATACACTTTGTTTATACAACACTTACATTAAAAAAATTTCAATTACATAGACATGTTTCGGACAAACAGTCATTTTAGTGATACATATTATAAATATACACATTTAAAATAATATAAAATTGTTTACATGATCTGACAGATGTATTAAGATTTATTTTGAATCGTTTGTGCTTTTGTTATATTTAATATTATGATTCAATTTAAAACATAAAATAATAATTTAAAGTTCTTATTGGGGGTTCAGGTAATAACTTACAACAAAGGAAATAAATCAAATATTGGACTTTAAAATTATTTATAATATCATTATAACATCTGTCAGGTTATATGTAAAAAATCATATTATTTTAAATGTGTATATTTATAATGTGTTTCACTGAAGAAGGACTGGTTGTCGGAAACATGTCTATGTAATTTAAATTTTATAATGTAGGTATTGTATAAACAAAACTAACTATCTAACCATCACGCCGTCTCGCCGAAAGGGTAGACAGAAAGAGTGAACTGTCACACTTTAACCGATGCGGCACTCCATCCTTCTCTTTTCGCCCCGTGGGAGACGTGGTGTGATGGGTTACGAACCTCATCGCCACCAATAAGCATCTCCCACACGCACTTTGATCGTCCAACATCCACCTCAAAAAAATTGTAACCTGTAAAAATTCAGTACACTTACATTCTGGAGATGCCTTGTGTTTGATATGTTTTAGTGTTTGATATGTTCATTGAAGGTCTTCTAACATGGTTACCCTTTGATCAATAATATGGAGTATATTGCGAACCGAGAGAAGTGTATAAAACAAAGTGTATAAACAAACATTGTATAAACAAAGTGTATAAAAAAAGAAATAAAGCAATTACAACATAAAGTATGGCGAATATAGAACAAAAATACTAGTATTATATAATGAATGAATTTACAAAGTATGCATACTAAAGCAAAAACAAATTTTCAATGTGATATTAATATCTTCATGGATATATGAAACGTTTACAATATTTTCGTAAATAGATAAATTCTAAATGCCAAATAAAGTTATATTATTAGAGAGATATCAGGAGAGGCGTTAGTACAGGCCACCTCAGCAGTATTCAGATTGACGGGCCGTGTTCATTTTTGTTGAAAGTATATTTTCTGAATATCAAATCACACTTGACGGTTTTCATATACATTTTCCATACCACCGCCGACTGTTAGCTAGAAAACGTAATATTTTTCTTGAAATATCTACATAAACCTTTTTTAAGGGGATACAAAATGAGGATATCATAGGGAAGAAAAGAATGTATATACGCAAAATGTGCACGCATGATATAAAGAGATGGATTTATTATATTTGGTTTAGAAAAGGGGAAGTTTTTTGAAAAAAGAATTGCCTAGTTTTTTTTACAAATATATTGTCATTATTTTTTGACATTAAACATAATTAAAAATGAGGAACAATTACATATATTTTTTATATAAATTTGAATAAAATAGTACAATACGCTCTTTAGAAGCTTTAATATGTTATATTTTTAGGAAGTCAGATTTTGCCTTTCTAAACTATTAAAGAATGTCTTTACGAATCCAAACCAATAAACCACCCTCAACTAATAACTAACACCCCATTGATTTTTGTAATTTTATGTCCCTGGTATTCTGAAGTTAACTTACAAATGTTATATATGTTTCTAGGTTCTTGCAATTATTTTGTAATCATTTTGGTTAGTTTATATCGTTCTCCCTATGATAAAGGTGTTAGCCTTCGAAACATGCTGAGAAAAATAAACTCAAATGTGGAAAAAACAGTGTTTTAATTCATAAATAATTCGTCAATTTGAAATTCCACAGTGTTAACGCTTTAAATTTATGTAACATTTGTTTTATTTTGATTCTAAACGGTTTAAAAAAAATAAACGATGTTATATATTTAAATGTTTTCAAAACTAACTAAACTAACTCACGCCATTTCCCCGAAGAGGTAGGCAGAAATAATGGACTGCCACACTTTTCTTTTCTGACCTACTTTTCTCGTTTAATCAACATTCATACACCGTGTCATGCATGCACACATTTCTTCAACTGCTCCACATTTTCGTCGATCTTTTCCTATTTCTAGTTCCATTTACATTGGATAACATATACTTTTTTTACCATGCTTTCTTTGTTCGTTGAATGTTTTCACGATAATAAAAGTAAAACAATTCTACGATTACTATTCGGTGTGAAATTATTTCGTAATTATTTAATATATTCTACAATAGAGCTGTTAAAAGTGTTTTTTGAATTATAGTGCTTAGCTTTAGGAAAAAAACTAATTCTGTATAATATATGAAGCTCTTCAGTATATTTAAAGTTGTGGCTCTCTGCGCCTGTTTCCATCTCGAAAAAGGGTTGGGTGTTATATTAAAAATGTATATAAATTTCCTCCCTGCTGGCAAAATATGACACCAAAGGACCAAAAGGATAGGATAAAGCACCCTTAATAATATGTAATATCTAAATTTAACCCAGGTTTACGTTATATAAAAAAAACATATTTTTTAAAAATACATCCCTTAATACTCTTATATGTGTATAGCTGGCAATCAGATAGCTCTGAAACTTAAAACATAAACGAATTAAGTGATTAAAAACACTTGAATCGAGTGGATAAAAAGAGAATTCTGATAGTTGCTTACAAGTGGTGTGAATGGAAAGCGAAGACGAATTAGGCAGAGTTAAATATGGCAGGACGAAATTAATAATTTGCTCAAATATATGTTAACTAACTAACTAACCATCAGGCCGTCTCCCCGGAGGGGTAGACAGAAAGAATGAAACGCCACACTGTTCTGTCCTGACATACTTCTCCCGCTTCTTCTACATTTATACATCTTGTCATGCACGCACGTCGATTTCTCTGACTCCTCACGTGATCGACATTTAATATTTGATTTATTTGATAGTGCCACGTTTTCCTAGGCTTTCCTCTATTTCTAGCTCTGTCCACGCTGTTTACATATACCTTATGACCCTCTCATTATTTTTTTCATAACACACCACCATCATTCGCACCACATTCACTTCTTATACTTGCATTTGTCACTCTATCATATACAGATTTACCACACATTTGTCTTAGATATCTCATTTCTACTGCATTTATTCTACTTTCATCCTTCTTTTGCCAGTTCCATGATTCACTTCCGTACATAAGGTTAAGGTCAAATATATGTTAATATTTTTTTCTTTTTCTTCTTCCCCTTATTGTAGATTTTGCGATCTGTTTATACAGGATATAAATTTCTTACTATGATGAAGACGTCTAGCCTCCATCTCTTTGGTGGTCGACGGCCCCTTTGGAGTCTCGTGCAACATGATCTTATGAATCCTTGCTGGTTCCATCCTCTCGATGTGGTCCATATAATCATATTCGCTGCCTAATCCATCTCACAATGTCATCAATAGTGCAGGATCTTCAAATCTCTTCGTTGGGCATCTCATCTCTAAGGGTTCTTACCCACGATATGTGGTAATGATTAATCCCAGTAGCTCTTAGAAGATGACAGTGACTGCTCTTGCTTGGATTCCATAAGTCATTATAGGCCTGATACAAGTTTTATTAATCCCTTTTCACTACCGCATACTTCTTCTGTTATAAAATACTTAATAAATTTAAATTAAATAGTCAATTGTTTTGGCCAAAATACTATGGAGACTTCAACACTTCTTCAACTGTTTAAATATAAAACGCTGTTTATTGTATCACATTTTTTTATTATTTTTTTACATCATCACATGTTAACCTTTGTTAACATGTGTTGTGTCATTATAGGTTGACGAAACAGCTGTCGCGAAAAATAAAAAAAATGTATATCAATTATTCAAAATATTTTTAACGACTTCTTGATTGTATCCTGCTCGTACGGGTTCGTAATTTAAAAAAATACAATGTACGCACAAATTTAAAATACTCGTTTGTGGGGCTAAAAAATTCAAAGCTTTTGAAAAATAGACAGATCGCACGAAATATATTATTGCCTGGTCGAGAAGGTACAGAAAATGTATATACGTTGTTAGTATCTCAAAGAAAAACATTTATTATCTTTGACTATACTCTACTTTTTTTTTTACTTTGTATATACGCTCGACTACCAATTGTTTGATATTAAACTAACCATCTCTAGCGTATATTTTTTAAAATTTTAAATGTCATGGCTTTGTCTGTTACCGACAAGTTTCTGAGAAAATGGCAACACATATTCATTCGTCTGGAGCCGTGTAGAACAAATCATCCTTTTATAATGGCTGTGTTAAAGGTAATAATATTTCTAAACTGCATCGTTTTAATCAACTTTGGTCTTAGCTTCCAAAAATCTAAGGCGTCTTACTGTGAAATTACTATCCAGATGATTTTTTACGATTTTTGAAGAACGGTGTTATATTTTCTTTTAATTATATTTTCTCGACATGTTTCGTAGCTTTTATACCTTCATTATCAGGAGAAGGTTATAAACTGTTATCGGTCTCCCAGCAGTGAAGATATGAAACCTTCGAAACTTATGGAGAAAGATATACTCGAAAGTTTGAAAAATAATGTTTTATATCTCTTTTTATTTTTTATATACTTTGTATATACAACACTTACATTAAAAAATTAAATTACATAGACACGTTTTGGACAATCGGTTCTTCTTCAGTGATACATATTATAAAGATACAAATAAATAAATCTTTATAACATCTGTCAGATCATGAAAACAATTTTATAATATATTTAATATATATCTTTATAAAATGTATCACTGAAGAAACACTGGTTGTCCGAAACATGTCTATGTAATTTAATTTTTTTTAATGTAAACTAACTAAACTAACTAACCATCACGCCGTCTCCCCGAAAGGGTAGGCAGAAAGAATGGACTGTCACACTTTAACCGATGCGGCACTCCATCCTTCTCTTTTCGCCCCGCGGGAGACGCGGTGTGATGGGTTGCGAACCTCATCGCCACCAATAGGCATCTCCCGCGCACACTTCGATCTTCCAACATCCACAAAATAAATCTAAAACAAATAATATAAAATACAATGATATAAAATAAAATAACAAAATAAAAATAATTTAATACAAAATGTTATTTTTAGATGGTGCACATTTGTCTATTTAATTTATGTTCCACGAATCCACCGTTTTTTTAAATTTAGCACATAATGTAATAACACATAATGTTTTCCGATGTTGCACATGTTGACATGGACGATCCGGACTTTTGTGTTTATTTAATTTAGGTTACACGTATCCACCGTTTTTTGAATTAGCTGTTATATGATTTAATTAATGTTCCACGTATCCACTTTTTTTTATTTGGCAGTAATTAGGCACTTAAAACCAACCAACACCAGCAAGAACTTTAAAAGAATATTGAAGAAATTATTCAAATTGTCATTGGAACAAATGAAAATTTTATTTTTACACCTGTCAAAATTCTTTAGATAAACGAAAAAACTGTTTTTTAATGTAAGTGTTGTATATACAAAGTATATAAAAAAGAAAAAGAGAAATAAAACATCTACAACACAATGTATGGCAAACATAGAAGAAATAATGTTTTAAAGAAACCTAAACCAGGTATATATAGTTAAGATATTTATATTGAAATAGAATAAAACACAAGGTGTTTTACACACCAAAGATTGATTTAAACTATTCTAAATATGTCTACAAGCACTTATTTATTGTTTATTGAACAAAGGTATAAAACTCTATACTGAACAATTAATACGAAAAAAAAACGTTTAGAAGCTTAATTGTTATATTTGATAATGCCTTTACAATACGAAACATGTCCTTCCCATAAAATTCATTATACTAATACTAATTATAATTTAATAATATAATATTATTATTATTATAACAGATTTTTTGGGGAATTCAATGCTTTTCCGAATAAAAAGTGGGATTTTCTTTACAGTACACACAAAAGCGCGTTTTCTGAAGAAAAAAATATATGATGCATTGTAGATGAGTATTAAATAAAACCCTATTTCTTATCCCTTAACCCCTCTAGACCCAGCAAGAAATATCCGCATATTTCGTAAAATACCATTTTCCTATTACAATACATCATTTTCACCCCGGTGGTCAAGTGGATAATATTAGGGAATGCATTTCAGGCCGACTGCGGTAGGGCGCAATATATAACCTCTCCGGGGTGGGCTCAGGGCGGGGGCTGCAAGACTTATGGGCCATTCTTATCCCGGTCCGATCCCGCACCACGTGGCCGAGGCAGCGGGCATCCTTCACACCAAGTTCACTTCCGCTCTCACAAAACTATTCTCACCTCATTCGTATCGTGCTACGAATGCAGTATCAGCCTAACTTAAAATAATTCATTCAGATTTATGTATTTTCAAGAAGATTGCCGGGTTAATTAAAAGCGTATATAATTAAGAGCTGGGACATTACAAAGATACCGAGTATCAAAAATGAGTTTCAAAACCCAATTGATGTCACATCAAGGTCAATAGCTGTGTAGTTGGTTTTTATTTTATTTTGTAAAACTCCATTATAACAATTATAAACGTGATGTTTTACCAGTTTTACTCGTACATTGATTTTCTATTTATGTATCTTCTTCTTTTTCAAGTGCCCTGTCCCTAAGAAACCTGTCCCTGTCTAACGCCGCTCGGAACAGCTCCTCCACACTTCGGATGCCGGTCCACTCCCTTATCTTTACCAGCCAGGACATTTTTTTCTTACCGGACCCTCGGCATCACTCAATTTTCCCCTTGAATATCGGTTGGAGAAGGTAGTATTTATGTATTAAAATACGAGTATATGAATATTTTTTACAAATGTATTTTGCCTTACAAGGGCATTATCAAACTCAGAATATTTGTGGCATAAATGATATTGACTATTAACAAGCATACCTCAAATGAGTTTGACTATTCACAAACGAAACTCGAGAAATGTGTTTATACGGTGTTTAACCAAAAAACGATTAAATTTTTCTTTTTTTTTAATACTTTGTATTTAACACTAATTTATTAAACAAATTAAAATTAAATATCAAACATGTTTCGCACTACCTAGTCCTTCCTTAGTGATATTATTTAGATATTTAAAATATTATATAAAAAAATTACAAATATGTTAAGTTTTGACAGATGTTGTCAAAACTAATCATATTTGTAAACAATTTTGTAATGTTTCTTCTATATACGCCATACTTTGTGTTGTTATGATGGTTTATTTCCCTTTTTCTTTTTTTTATATTTTTATAATGTCTGTCAGATCATGTAAACAATTGAATAATATTTTTTTTAATGTATCTTTACTGAAGAAAGACTGTTTGTCAGAAACATGTTTATATAATTATATTTTTTTAATATAAGTGTTGGATATGCAAAGTATATAAAAAAAGAAAAAGAGAAATAAATTTTATAATATTTTAAATATCTATATATTTTCACTGAGGAAGGACTGGGTAGTCCGAAACATGTTTGATATTTAATATTTATTTGTTTAAAAAGTGAGTGTTGTACACAAAGTATATATTATATAAAAAAAGAAAAATATAAAACATCTACAATACAAAGTATGGCGAACGTAGAAGAAAAAAAAAGCGTTTAGATTTTTTTTTTTATAAAATTTTTTAACTGACGCTTGTGTCCTTGAATTTATATTTTGTTCCAATATTTGTGTTTCAGACTGTACTCAATCAAAAAATACTGAATCAATTCTTGTATAAATAATATAACTCTGTGAGTAAACGATTTTACTTCTACCAATCAGAGTTCACAGTTCACAGTTCACGAAAGCAAACCTGTAACTGCGAACTCACATCAACAGAACAAATAAAACTTGTTTTCGTGGAAAACCGCGAATAATAATATTTCATTTCATTTCGATAAGAATCGTTACATTGGGGGTACCAGCAGAGAGTAAACTTGACTAAAACATTACCACTTCTACGTTACAAGTACTACGTCCCATGTAAATCATTAGTAAGCCCTTATATCTACATATTTTGCTATATGTTATTTTTGCAAATACAGTAGAACATCGTTTATCCGGACTTTTTGGGACCGAAGGTGTTGTGGATAATCGAACAGGCGCTGATTCTTTCAAAATAAGGTATAAATCGTTTTTTTTTCGGCTCATTTATTGATTATAAAATAACAAATTTCACTGCAAAAATAAGTATATATTTATGTAGTACATGTACATAAAAAGGCTTACATTACTCCACAGTACTAGAAAAGAGTCCCACAAAAGATTGTGAATATCATCAAGGCAATGTTTACGGTTGTTCCTGTCACGTAGTGCACCAGGACAAACTTTCTGAGGCCATCAAACTGAGTGCGGGAGTGCGACAAGGATATCTTCTATCTCCCCTACTCTTCATAGTGGTTCTGGAGGATGTGTTGAGCCGTTCTTTCAACAGTCCTCGTGGCATTCCGTGGATACGTGATACCCAGTTGGAGGATCTAGATTATGCGGATGACCTCTGTCTGCTTTTGATAAACTTCACGAGGAGCGGCAAAAGTGGGTCTCAAAATTTACATATCCATGACAGTAGACCTACTAGTGTCCACAAATGACTCCACCCTAATCTTGCTCCACGGCGTCCCTTTTGTGATCACGACCAGCTTTTGCTACCTCGGTAGTATGATAGCCGGCTCTGGAGGTACGGAGGAAGATGTAGCCATCAGTAAGGCAAGGGGAGCTTTCGCAATGCTTTGCTTTGTATGGCGTTCCAATATCATTTCGAGTAAGCTCAAGCTCCAATTATTCAGCAGTAGCGTTAAAAGCGAACTGCTGTATGGATGTGAGGCTTGAAAATCTACTGCGGACGTTATTGGAAAACTCCAGGTGTTTATAAATAGACGCCTTTAACAAGTCGCTAGACGCAAATGGTTGTGGATCGCTCACACTCTGAGATGGAACCCGG
Source organism: Lepidostoma basale (assembly GCA_022606425.2). NCBI lineage: Eukaryota > Metazoa > Arthropoda > Insecta > Trichoptera > Lepidostomatidae > Lepidostoma > Lepidostoma basale. Next base: position 111,282 of record JAHDVF020001493.1, read on the forward strand.
CCTGTATCGCTCAGGGCGCACTAGACTGGTCCCCTATGGAGGGAAAGAAACCGGATGGTTGTTGGAAAAAATAAAGTATTGTAAATACAAATTTACAAGTGCATTCATATTATATTGAATAATGCCACACTACAAATAAGAGTAGTCTCGTATCATTTATTGTTTCATAAGCAAAGACTCTAAAACTTCATTAAAAATTAATGAAATTAATGAAAGCGTCTGTTTTCTAGAAGATATATTATAATTTAAGAGAATGATACAAAAAAATATAATAAACAACAACAACAAACCGCAGGGGTAGGCAGAGAGAATGGACCGCCACACTACTCTATCCTGACACACCTCTCTAGCTTCCTCCACATTCATATAGCGAGTCATACAAGCACGTCGATTCTTCCAGCTTCTAATATGACCAACCTTTAAAATTTGATTAATTTGTTAATGCCATGTTTTCCTCGGTCTACCTCGACTCCATACTCTATTTACATCGTTAACTATAATGAAACTTTTAGAAAACACGTTTTCATTCATATTAACAGTTCAATGATTTTTCTTGAGTCGACTATATTTCATAATAGCCTGTAATGTCACTTCTTGTTCAGGTGTCGAAAAAATGTACGATTTTCGTGAGAAATTTTCACAATCCATCACGTTACGCTGCGGCCACTTCGGTCACAATGTATGTTTTGTATGATTGTATTGTTGAACTCTCTGCCTCACAATAAATCAATGTATACATACATATGTACAGTTTTATATGAAAAACAACAAAACGTAATAATATAACAACTGAACAAGTACTGAGTTGTGTTTCCTTACAGTGCGCTTCTAAAATCTTTTGCCTAAAGATATGCAACGATTTTTATTTGGCATATTAATCTCATCGTAGAGATGAGCGCCAAATAAATATAGATATGGCTGGAACTGCGATCAAGAACGTAAAGTCTTTTGTTGACCTGGGGAGCTGCATCATGGAATGGTCGATCAAAGAATGACGTCGATAGTCGTATCCACCAGGCTAAACTTGCCTTCAACAAAAAAGCTAAAATATTCGAGTCCAACAACATAGACCTAAATCTGCGAAAACAAACATTGGTGTGGAGTATTTTACTGTAGCATATTTTAGCCACCTGAATAGTCGGAGAAATCGGCGTGTGTCTATGACATGATGTGTGAATGTTGAGGAAACGAGAGAAATATATTATAAAATAACAGTGTCCAATCTTTCTACCTACCCCTTTGGAGACAAATTAAAATGATTTTTCTTTAATCCAAACTGAGGGATTGGTTTACAGCAACGTCTATTAACATGTTTTCTTATTCTTGGAATGCACCTTAATCCATTTTTATTTTATAGTTTCTCGTTGATATCCTCATTAAGGCGTGATGGTCAGTGAATTATTGTTTTTATGTTTTGCTTGTTTTACCTTTATTTTTATTATATATTATATAATGAACTACTAATACAAATACAAATAACTCACTCATTAACTAACCATCACGTCATCTCTCTGAAGGAGTAGGCAAAAATAATGGACTTCTCTTCTCTTCTCTTGGAAATAATGGAATTCTCTCGCTTCCTCAACATTCATACATCATGTTATTCAAGCACAATTACTTACGTAGCCGACATTAGATATTTAATCTGTCTTCTCTGTCTTCCTGTATTACTTAATCTGTTTACGTCATTTATATATAATTACTCATCATTCTTTCTTTATTTATATTTTAAAATAAAAAATCTAGGTGAACTTATTACATAACGACCCCTAAAAGAAGCGGGCAAATTATTGAAACACCTGGATGGATATAATTGTTGTTTTACTGCCGGAAGTATTGCAGCGGAACAGGAAGTAAGCGCCTCTGTTTTAGTGATTTGTATGAATATATAACGCCATCGCACGGCCACCTATGAATACATAACAGTAACAACCCGCTTTCCCGCTGAACGGAGTCAAAGATTTTAATAATTCAGACCTCTTGTAACGCTGGATGGACCCCTAAATCCTTATTTACACTTCAGAGACTGTTTTTAATCTAAAAATTCGTTTTCGAGGCATTTTATTTTACTTTTAATATACGCACGGGTCTTTGTGAACTAAACCAATGGAGAACACCTTTTTAATGTTAATGATACTGACTGCAGGTAAAAAAGGGTTTAATTTTTTATATATTTCAAATGAATCCGTTGAAAGAAAATACAAGAAAAGTTCAATTTTATAAGCGGTAAAATAAATATGCATATTACACATACATATTATAAAACAAATAGTATTCATAATGTAAGGATTTCGTTTCGAAGGTTTTACCTCTCACCATCGGGGGAACGATATTGACCAAGCTTCGTTCATTTTATACATAAAAAAATGATTCACACCTATAATTAAAATTTCAATTTCAATTTCAATTTCAATTTCAATTTATTCAAAAAATTATAAACATTACAGAATAACACATCCAAATCGTTTATAATCACAAAAATAAAATTTTAATTTTAAAAAAACATATTTACAAATAATATAACAAGAAAACAAATGAGAGTAAGTCAGAAAAAAGAAAAACAGAAGACAATTTAAAAAAAAAATATTCGAGAACAGTTTGGTAAAGATTAACATTTTTGTACAATAAGGAGAGAAACAAATAGTAATTTAATACATAAGAGATAGATGCTTTCTGAGGGTAGCCTCACTATCGTGAAAACTGTCCACATCCAAAGAGATGCGGTTTAATAGTATTATTGCCCTGCCCACGGGCATTACCTTAGGTAGATTGGTTCTACACAGTGGCAGGTGAAAAAATCTATGTTGCCTTTGTCGCAGATAATTGTCGGGGACAAACAATGTCAAGTCATTCATTTTATTACATAATTCTATTGTTTTATTACATAATTCTATTGTTTTATTACATAATTCTATAATTATTACATAATTCTATTGTCAAGCAACGATGACTTAAGAACAGCCAACAATAATATATAGGTGAAATAGCGACATCTATGACAGACAAAATAGATGCAAACCAAATAAATGTATTTTAAAGGATGCAAATTGAGTTGGATACTTCTTAAACCTCTGTCTTTGAATATGTTCTGTGGTACAGATATTATCCAGATAATCTTAAATATTTACCCAGGTGGATATATTGATAGGTGGATATATATGTATAGTACATAATGGAGTTCTAGTGCCAACCCTCATGTATGGAAGTGAAACTTGGAGCTGGTAAAAGGAGGATTAAAGCAGGATAAACGCCGTAGAAATGTGATCACTACGAAGAATGTGCGAGAAAACGTTGTATGATAGAAAACCGAACGATGAAATAAGAAAAAAATGTAAGGCAGATGACTGCATCATGAATAAAATTAAAAAAGGATTTCTGAGATGGTTTGGACATATGGAACGAATGGATGAGAATAGAATGGTTAAAAAGTTGTACACAAGCAGCGTGAGTGGAAAAAGAAGCCGAGGATGACCGAGGAAAACATGGCATGATAAAATTAATCAATTACTAAAAGGCCGCCACATTCGAAGTCGGAATAATCGACGTGCGTGCATGGTACGATGTATGAATGTAGAGGAAGCTGGAGAGGTGTACCAGGACCAAGCTCTGTGGCGATCCATCCTCTCTGCCTACCTCTCTGGGTAAATGGCGTGATAGTTAGCTTGCTAGTTTTTTTTTATGCTGGTTGAACATACAAACAGTTTTAAATCAGAATAGATTAGGTTAGATTAGGATAGGTTAGGTTTTTAAATCAGAATAGGTTAGAAACAGTTTTAAATCAGAATAGGTTTGGCTAATGGTCGACCAATTTAAATACCTTGGCAGCATTATCACTAAAGCGCTTGACCCGGACATTGAAATAAAATGCAGAATTAAAGTTGCACGAGCTGCATTTTATAAAATGAGAACATTACTTTGCAACGATAATCTTGACTTGAAACTCGGACAAAGAATGATTTAATGTTATATATGGTATGTTATACTATATGGCTGGGAAACCTGGATTCTGAAAGTGAATGTAATAAACCGGTTGGAAGCGTTCGAGATGTAGATATACTGCAGAATGCTCCGTATACCGTGGACCGATAGGGTCAGTAATGCAGACGTACTGCAGAGAGCCAGAGCTAATAGAGAGCTGTTGTCGAGTGTGTAAATTAGAAAGGTCTCATATTTGGGTCATGTGCTAAGGGGAGAAAAATACCACCTCCTTCGACTGATATTAATGGGTAAAGTGGATGGGACGTTGGGGAGTTTGTATGAGGAAGAACATCAAAGAGTAGACAGGAATAATAAGAGTTTAGAACAGTGATTCTTAAAGTGGTCTATATAGACACCCAGGGGTCCACGACAACTTGCAAGGGGTCTACGACAGTTGCAAAAAAAATTGGGGGTCCACGAGATGGTTCAACTAAATTGAATCCGAATATTCAAACGTAAAACGAATATCGAAATCGTTGGCGACCTTTTTTTTTAGCTCATTCGGTAAAGATCGGACATCCGCTTTTCCCAAATGAGCTAAAAAAAAGGTCGACAACGGACAAAGATTTCGCGTTTTTGTTCGGATTTTTTCGGCCTGAAAAAAAATCTATTTTAGGAAAGCAGGGGGTCTACACAAAATATAAATATTGAAGTGGAAAAAAGGGGTCTACGGCACAAAAAAGTTTGGGAACCTCTGGTTTAGAATCTGTTAAAATTGTGGCGCAGGATAGAGATGCCTTTGCTGTAGTGATCGCCAATGTTGGAGGGACCTGACACGGCATCGAAAGGAGAAGAAGTAAGCAAATGAATTTCAAAACTGTTATTTTTGTTTCAAAATGATTTTGTTTCAAACGGTCTGTTGCATAATGAACATTTAAATGGTTTTATATCTGCATTTAAAACAAATAGGCGTTAAAATTTAACTTTGATGCAATTTTAAAGGGTGATATTTATTAAATCTCTTGTTCCATCCATCCACCTCTAAAGTACTCATAGTTTTAAGGTAATCTTTAATATTCACGTAGATACTGTTGCTATAACAGCTTTGCTTAAAACATTCATAAATATATTTCTACTTCCGTCAGTAAAACATATTATTTTGTATTGGCATACTACTCGTAAATTCCCAAAATTTGTATATATGCTTTATACCAAATCATATGTTTTACGGGAGTAGAAATATATTTATGATTTTTTCTATGCGAATATAAAGAGTTATAAAGAAATCGTATCATATTTTACCTCGAAGAATCTGAAAAATTACGTCTGACGTCTTGACGCACCAAATTCCATAGACAAATTTACAGAATTGCTATTCAAGTGATGTGTCAAACTGTCTAAAATCTCTATCAATAACTTCAAGCAAAAATGGATTCTAAACATTGGACTTCGATCCGGAGTGGAGTCTGATCGTTAAGGTCTATATTCGCCTGTCCAACGAAAATTTATTAATTAACCAATTTTAAAGTTAATTAAAGCTCGACAGAACAACCACTGGAGTACACTTAATAAATATTGAAGATTTCTTCGCGATCTGGTGGGTTTATACAGAGATAACTCAGCACACAATAACGCACATTGAATTTTATTTATATAATGAAACGATATTTTTTAGCAACTACTTCCACTTTTGTATTTATTTTGACAGCGACCGGTTTTGGCAGGCTGGCTAGCCGACCTACTGGTGACACTTATGTATAATAACAAATGCTAACCTGGCGAAATAAAGACAAAGGCGGATTAGTTATAAAAAAACTGGTCCAAGATAAAAGCATACAAATTGGAGATTTATCTTCAGGCGTTATCTAGCATTGTAAGATAATTGCGTAGCCTTTCACATTGCATTAATAAAGATTTTCTGATTAATGCGTACACCTAATCTTAATGGATGGCGGTATTGTAGGTTGAACTAAAAAAATGTGAAGTTTTCCTCAACATGGTGGCATATACACATCTTCCAAAAATTGTCAGACGTGGTGGTCGTAAGAAGGGCGCAATGGAGAGAGAATGGTGTTAACATAAAGCGATCGCTTAACCCAATCAATGACAGGTCATAAGTCCTGTAAGCGCCTCGACCACCATATTCTGTTTCCAAAAAAAAAAAACAATTTACATCTTCGTCTCTATTTAGATACAATTAATCCTGAAAAACATCTTTTTTTTAATTGCCATCTTTTCGGTAAATCATTTTATTTGCTTTGTTCCTGTCAGTACATCTTTTAATCCTCGTAAGTATTTTTTGTCGATGTTTGTCCCTCGCTCATTTTAGACATGCCTGTATTAAATTCCTGCAAATATAAATAATATGATGGTTCCATGAAGTTTACGCGCTTGCAAAGTTCGTCCTCTGTAACTTATTTTAATATAAAAAGGATATAGCGCCGTGCTTACGTCTGAGTCATGACGCCATAACTCGCTCAGGTGGCATATGAAATCAGGCTTGAGAAATTACGCTCATATTTTCATATATCACAAGCGGATTTAGTCTAAAATATTAGGTAGTATAGAGCCAATCTCAATACGGTGATACTTTATGATAAGGCAGAGACATATTTCGTTCTCTCTACGCACAATCGGCTACATACATTGTTAACGTTTTATTTGAATAAATAGAATTACACTCCAGGTGTTTATAAAAAGGTGCATTTGCTCAATATTTTAAATTTATTGGCCCCAAACAGTGTCAAATGACGTTCTCTGGACCATGGCAGGCGAAAAGCCAATTAGAGAACAAGTCACTAGACGCAAATGGCAGTGGATCGGTCACACTCTGAGACGGAACCCAGCCTGTGTCGCTCAGGGTGCACTAGACTGGTCCCCTATGGGGGGAAAGAGAAAGCGAGGCAGACCTAAAGCCACCTGGAGAAGAACCCTGCAGGACGAGATTAAAGCAGCAGGCCTCACTTGGGATGATGTTAGGCATCAGGCATGCTATAGAGTCGGGTGGAGAAGGTTCCTTGAGGCCCTATGCACCACGGAGGTGTGACAGGAAAAAAAGAAGAAGAAGAAGAGACACAATGTATCTTCAGAGAACATTTTTCTTTTCGCAGATATATTTAGGTTGTAGTATAAATAAATGTGGAGATAGCTGGAACTGCGATCAAGAATGTAAAGACTTTTGTTTACCTGGGGAGCAGTATTACATGGAATAGTCGATCCATGAAAGACGTCGATAGTCATATCCACCAGGCTAAACTTGCCTTCAACAAGAAGTCTAAAATATTCGAGTCCAACAACATAGACCTGAACCTCTGAAAACAACTTTTAAAAACATTGGTGTGGATTGTTTTACTGTACGGCTGCGAGACTTGGTGCCTGGGCGAAAGAGAGCGCAAAAGGCTGGAGGCATTTGAGATGTGGACCTACCGACGAGTGGCCCATGTTTCGTGGAGGGACCCCATTACAAATGAAGAAGTTCTCAGCAGAGTTGAAGAGAGTAGGCACGTGTTGAACACCATAGCGGAGAGGCGCGCAAGATGGATTGGTCATGTGTTGTGACACGAATGTTTCCTGCATAATGTGTTTGGGGGAATGGTCGAGGGATCGATTGGCAGAGGACAACATCGCCAAGAGTACCTAGACCAGATTTGCGAGATATGGGCTGCACCTCTTATGCGGAGTTGAAGAGAGATGCAGAGGACCGAGCGGAGTGAAAGAGGAGATGCATCGCCTTGCTGCAGACCAATCATTAGATTGAGACCGGAGAAGAAGAAGTAGAACTTTTTTCGATGCACAAATTTTTAAAAAGTGCACCGTGAAGGTTGTATCCCAATCGACATATCTCTAAAAAGAAAAATTACTAATTATATTTTTTCTAATATGAATCTACAACATTAGAATATAGAAAAAAATTATATTTAAAGCTTGAATGGAGAATAAAAACATAAGTTTGTTATGTTTCTAATTCCCTCTCACTGTGTCTTTAAGCGAGCCAGTTTAATAGAATTTTTATTTTATGGAGAATACATGTATCGCCTTTAAGGGACATTATCAAATCTTCGGCAATGCCTTTGAAAGATGAAACAAGTTATATCCATAAAATACAATAAAACTTTTGAAAATTTGGTTTGGTTCATGTGGTGCTCCCATAAATTTGGAGATATTTTATCTATAAGTGAATTGTTTTGTTCAATTTGATTGTTGCCGCACTCTATGATAGTTATTTGTGACACAAAATACGTTTTCGCTGTTTTGATATTAAAGTTATATAAGTTTTTTCGTTTATAAAATTTTTGACAGGTCTAAAAATTAATTTTTATTTGTTCCAATGACATTTTGAATAAATTCCTAAATAATATTTTAAAGTTTTCGCTAGTGTTGGATTTTTTCAAGTGCCTAATTAACAGTTAATTAAAAAAAAACAGTGGATAACATGGAATAAAAATTAAATAAACCCAAATGTCCGGATCGTCCAGCTGACGACAAGTGCACCTTTCAAAAGAACATTATGTGTTAAATTATTTTTCTTTGTTATTTCATTTTGTATCATTGTATTTTATATAATTTGTTTTAGATTTATTATTTTGACGTTGAACGATCGAAGTGTGCGCGGGAGATGCATATTGGTGGCGATGAGGTTCGCAATCCATCACACAGCGTCTCTCGCGATGGCGAAAAGAAAGGATAGAGTGCGGCATCGATTAAAGTGTGGCAGTCCATTCTTTCTGCCTACCCTTTCGGGGAGACGGCGTTATGGTTTGTTAGTTAATTTTTATATGGTAATAAAACTTCTATAAAACAGACGTTTTCATTAGTTTAAATTGTGAATGTCATAAAACATCTGAGAATTTCGGAGTGAAAATATCTGAAATAAATATATTTCCAAAAATGCTGACAAATAAACTTTAATATTCCGAGTAGAGACCGTTGAAACAATATTTTAATTTATTTAAACGAATATGTATATTTTGGTCAGATTATACAATGTAAACAAATAGTAATTATAATAATTTTAGATAAACGATATTGCAAAGAAAATACTCCCAACAGTTATTGTTTTAAAGGAAAATGTTTGTTGTACAAAGCAAGTTTATTTATACGATTTACGTATTGTAATAACCCTTTAATAACCGTGAATTTGAAGTCTATCAAAACACCGATTACACTCACAGAATTTCAATTAGATTGCCGGAATCTTTTTTATAAAAAACGAAGTAAAGCGGAACGTGAAAAAATATAGAAATATTTGTTTTGATTTTGTGTTCCTGACTGCTAAGCGTTTAGACCAGTGGTTTCCATATTTTTTTGTCCTGTGGACCCCTTTTTGCTGATTTTTTTTTAAATTTTGTTGCAGACCCCCTATTTTCATAATATCGTTTTTTTACGAATTCACCTAAAAAAATGGAAGTAACGTAATAAATTAAAATGGATATTTTTCATTGGCGACCTTTTTTTAGCTCGATCTTTTTCCGGTTAGTAGGTTCGAAAAATCGGACATTCGATTTTCCCAAAGAGGCTAAAAAAAATGGTCGCCGTCGAATTCTACTAACCGATATTCGCGAATGAGCTAAAAAAAAGGTAGACAACGAAACGGACCCCGAAATCCATTTACATTTTCCGTGGACCCCTTGAAAGTTCCCAGGGGCCCTGGAATCCGTACAGACCACTTTGGGAACCACCGGTCTAGACCAACTGGAGTAAGACCTCTAGGAAGTCCTAGACAGCGCCTATTGAACAATCTTATGGCTGATCTGGCGAGGTTGGGCGAATCGGACTGCTGGCAGCAAAAGGCGCAGGATAGATGAGCTTGGAGGAAAAAGTATAAAAGAAAAATATCAGCATGGAGGCTAAAACTCTTCAAGAGCTGTGTGGCCATGGAATTAATTAAATAAGTTTCAGACTTTCGCTTAAATTTCCCTCACGCATGCATTAAATTCAAATATTTGTCAATGTTTCGTTTACTAATCTTCTTAGAAAACCCTTAAAATCTCTTGCTTAAATTTTTCTTCTTCTTTTAATAGATCTGACGATCTGTGACACAAAAATCATGTCTCGTTGGATGATGAGGTCCAGCTGTCCTTTCATCTCTTAAACGATCTTCTAGGTGGGCGGTGTCCGGAGGGGATTTCATAAATGGTTGTTTATGCAAGTCTGTCACCATCCATTCGGGTTACATGGTCTCTCCAGTATCTTCTTTTAGATCTACTCCGCTGAACGATATCCTCTATTTCACATTTTTTCTTATGTTTACGTTGCAGACACTATCTCGCAGAGTTTTTCCAGTGATTTAACTTAGGACCTTCATCTCCGATGTTCGTAATAGTCCCATGGTTCGCACAGTGTTGGCCCGTGTCTCTACAGCGTACGTCATGATAAGTCGCACGCATGTTTTATAAATTCTAAACTTGCTGTCGATACGCATGTGCTTGTTCCTAGAGACCAGCTTCATTAGACACTCTGACACAGTAGAGGCTTTACTGACTTGTTCTTTTACTTCGGTATAAAGGTCATTTTGGCTGCAGATCTCTACTCCCAAATAACTGAAACTCATTACTTGTTCCACAGGTATATCAATAAAACAATAAAAATGTTTTTTTTTGTAAAATTAAATATTTCGTTACATAAGTGTTTTATTTTTTTTTTTTTAAATAATTTCATTTTTTAAAGACTTTCACAAAAGACGAAAATCCATAGTATAAGAATTGACTTTACGATCTCCAGTATATGTCGACAAAATAGCTTTTTATAACGAAGAATAATAGCTTTATTATAACAATAATGAAAAACTTATTATTATTTAACAATTTTCATTGTTTTCGTTTTGCTGTATTTTTAAGCACTAGACAAGACAATAAAGTTAAGGTTAGGGTGTATGACAGCACAAAAATAAAAAAAGAGAATTTTATATAATATTTGTATGTTTAATTAAATTAAATAAACACGAATGTCCGGATCGTCCAGCTGAAAACAAGCGCACCATCAAAACAATACTATGTGTAAAAATACTATGTATTTTATGTAATTGTTTTATTTTATATATTGTTATGTTTTATTTTATATAAACAATACTATGTATTTTGTTATTTTATTTTATATCATTGTATTTTATATAATTTGTTTGAGATTTATTTTGTGGACGTTGTACGATCGAAGTGTGCGCAGGAGATGGCAATGAGGTTCGCAACCCATCACACGTCTCTCGCGGGGGCGAAAAATGAAGGATGGAGTGCTGCATCGGTTAAAGTGTGGCAGTCCATTCTTTCTGCCTACCCTTTTGGGGAGACCGCGATGAATAGTTAGTTAGTTAGTAAATTAAACTTATTCCATTATTTGGTCGAAACACTATGATACTTCAACAACACCTGATGATTCAATTCAATTCAATTCAATTTATTTTTAAATCATAAACATTACAGTATATAACCAAGGCGCTTATGACTATACAGGTATGTAAAAAAAAAATTTAAGCAGTTAATACAATAAAGAAATTTAAAAATAGACAAAAACACAAAAAACTAAACTAATTAAAAAATAAAGACCAAATAAATAATTAGAAACAATATGAAGAACAACATATAATTTAAGAGATAGATGTTTTCTGAGGGAAGCCTCACTATCGTGAAAGATGTCCACATCCGAAGAGATGCGGTTTAGAAGGATTATTGCCCTGCCCACGGGCATAACTTTAGGTATATTGGTTCTACACAGTGGCAGGTGAAATAATCTATGTTGCCTTTGTCGCAGATAATTGTCAGGGACAAACAAAGTCAAGTCATTCAAAATATCCGAGTGTTGGCATCATCAGGTGTTACAAACAACCTGATGATGCCAACATCGGTTGGCGAAACAGCTATCGTGACACTCAAAAAGTGAATAATAAAAACAATAGTTTTATAAATTTAAACAGTTAATTAAATACTCATTAAAATATTACTTTATTTTTCTTATATATTGTGTCTTATGGCAGTTGTTATATAATATTTGTGGTAGCATGTAATTGGCCATGTTTTGTTGTCTCTATATGTTTGTCTATGTATCCTAAAATCGCTGTTTGTTACCCTCAAAAAAATATATATTTACTTGTTTTTTTATTATTTTTTTTTCCTTATATACCTACAATAGGTTGTTTGAACCCAATTACTGTATACAATATATTTTAGCTGTTGTATCGATTTTCATGATACGTGAAAGGTAGCCAATCTATCGCCATTTTGTAGTAACTGTACCAAAAAAGGATATAACAAGCATTAACTTTTTTTAAGCATTAACACGAGAGCTCCCTCTTGTAAAATTATGCCTCCATCCAACGTCAGAGCACGTGGAACAGTCTGTTTTCTTTTGCAAAGTCGCCTTTTGATGTGAGCCGGCCCTTTGAAAACTTCAAAGGCCGGAATATTACTATAAAGTTTTCGAATCTATTGTTTGCTAAGGACCAAGGGCACACAATAAACGGACGCTGTCAGCACGGACCGAGGCGGGGAACTGAATAAGCAAACGCTTGATAACAGACCAGGAGGTGAAGCGAGTTCAATAGCTGACTTTCAGCTTCCGCTGCTCGAGTACTCTGCTCCCGAATTAACGGTTAAGACCAACTCTAAAAATAATCTTAAATGAACATCACGTTGACAATCGACATTGATTTTTTTTTTTGCAGATTACTCATGGTTTACCATTCATTTCATGATTTTTTAAAAATAATTATTAGAAATAATCTATGTCGAAAAAACAAAACAAAATGTAATGGTCCTTTTCCAAAACACCCAAAACATGTAACCTGGTTATAGAAAATCAACCCATAAAACAGGTCACGACCTTCAAGTATCTAGGCATAGATCTGGTGGGAGCAGCTGATCTGCGGGAAGAAATACAAGCCCAAATAAACAAGGCAGCTGCAATCTCTGGCGCTCTAAAATCCACAATATGGAAAAATAAAGACATGGCCATTAAGAGTAAAATGAGAATCTATGAAGCATGCGTAAGGCCGATGCTGTACAGATGGAAATCAACCTTACAGGAGGAGCAACACTCTGGAAAATAGACTACATAGGTCTACAATAAGGAAGAAGAAGAAGATTAATAAGATCGAAAATAATATAATATATTTTAATTTTCTTTTGCAAAATGGGTTATCTTTTACTTTTAGATAGAAAATAATAAAACACTCGAAACAGCAAATTTGACTGTGAATTTTCCTCGTCAACCATCCAGAGGAAGACCTAGGAACACGAGGATGATTCAGTGCAATAGCTAGCTTTTACTAATATGAATTGCATTGTTTTCCGAGAAGACGCGTTCAGCAGACTTGTTCTTCCCACCAGTGCCACCAGAAGCAGGTTGGTTATGGCGGTCGGTAGGTAAAACAATCTATGCTGTCGCTGTCGGAGATATGTTTCAAAGACAAAAAGATCAGCATCCTCCGGCACGGCTGAGTTCTCGAAATATCCTGTGATAATGAGATGCCCATCTCTTCGAATCTGCAGAGAGTTGGGCGATACAGCCACGGATAGCTACCATACCACTTCATGTAGATTAACCCCCGATTTTTTTCTGAACCCTCTCCAACATAACGGAATATCTCGGCTCGTGAGGACTCCATATCACAGAATCACTTTCAACTCTGCTCCGAATTAATGAGTTCCACAAAACTCTGAGCAGGATCTCTGAAAACCTTTCCGGTCCGAATGATGAAGCCCAATATCCTCAAGGCAATGTCACAAATCCTCTCGATATGAGCACGAAAAGTCAGCTTACTCTCTTAGATGAACCCGAGTGTCTCATCGTAGATACGTGTACTAGTTGCTGGTTATTCATCGTGTAAAAGATAGCATAACGCACTTATAGACATCTTTCGCCCTCTTCTGCTTCTTTGCTAGCCTTCTTCCCTCCTCTGCTGGATGTCGGCCTCTTTCAATTTCCTACACTCGTCTCTATCCTGCCTACTTTGTATCCAAGATTTTTCAGCCCTTTTGACAATATCATCGATCTTTCTCTCGGTGGCCTTTCGATACTTTGCCTATTTGCCCATGGACTCTAACTGAGTATCCTGGGTGCCCATCTGTTGCCACCCTTTATAGCCAAGTTTCCAGCCCATTGCCATTTCAATTTTGCCACTCGGTCTATGACATCAGCAACCCTGGTGCGGCGTCAGATTTCTTCATTCCTTATGCGGTCACGCAAGCTCACACCAAGTATCTGTCTTTCCATGGACTTCTCTGTGCACTTGAGCCTGTGGACACTTTTTGCTGTAAGAGTTGTCGTCTCTAGTCCGTATGTCATCATGGGCAGTAAACACATGTCGTAGACCTTTCTTTTGAGACAAACCGGTATTTTATCATTTTCAAAGACTACAAGAGTGAAAATGTGATCTTATATACTATGATATTTATTTTAAAATACAGTTTAACGCCATTGCTCAAGCAACTGTGAATAAATTGAGGTTTTAATATTTAACGTATAATTTGTATAAGGTTTCGAGAAATTTCCATTATGCGTTCACCGCCATTTCGCCCGTGAAACTAACAAAAATCCATTATTAAACATGTTGTACAGTAATATCCGTTACATGACGCTAGTGCTTTCTCCTGACAAAGCAAATTAACGCCGCCGCAAGAACCAATACAGATGTGTCTCTAGTGGTTAGCTCCTGATACGAACCAGAAATTTGTATTCCGAATACTACAAACCATACACTGGCGACCAGAGGAGTTGCAGACTTATTTTTTAGATTTTTTAAAATTAATCTTCTTTTTCTTCAACAAACATTATTGGAAAAATCCAGGTAGGTACCTTAGTGCCAATAAATAGGTGCCTTCGCTTAATATTCAAGATCCATTGGCCCCAAACAGTGTCAAATGCCGTTCTCTGTACCATGGCAGGCGAAAAGCCAATTAGAGAACAAGTGACTAGACGCAAATGGCAGTTGATCGGTCACCCTCTGAGATGGAACCCAGCCTAATCAGGGCGTACTAGACTGGTCCCCTATGGAGGAAAAGAGGAAGCGAGGTAGACCTAGAGCCACCTGGAGAAGACCCCTGCAGGACTAGGTTAAAGCAACAGGCCTCACTTGGCATGCGGTAGAGTCGGGTGGAGAAAGCTCCTTGAGGCCCTATGCACCACGGAGGTGTGACAGGACAAAAGGAAGAAAAAGAAGAATTTTCTTATTCTTATAGGACCTGCATTTGTTGCACCTGGGAAGTAGACCCCTAACTTATTAATAATATTGGAATAAATATAACTGAACTTAGTATTATTATAACACTTTTCACAGACATATTTCAATCATAACACAACTATTTTCAATGTACAAAATTTTAACGTTAACATTTTTTTACATTGAAAAGGTTGTGTCACAACCGAATCATGTCGATGAAAAGTGTAATAAAGTTGTATAAAAATACTAAGTGCAGTTATATTTTTTCAAATATTATATGAATCCACAACACAAAGTCAAGGCGAAAATATAAAAAATAATAACATTGTTTTATGCTTGAACCTCAATATTAAATATGTATAACTATCTAACTAATCATATAATATCTTCATAAATACAACTTCACAAATACTTCAATACTTCAAGACCAAAGTTTTCAAACAGTACTTCAAGACCAAAGTTTTCAAACAGTTCGCCTTCCCAGCCATGACCTGCGGAACCTAGATGTGGACGCTGACAAAGAGTCTGATATACAAGTTCCAGATCACCCAAAGCGCCATAAAAAGAGCCATGCTTGGAATAACCTTGAGGGATAGAATTCGAAACGAATTTATTCGATAACAAACCAAGGTGACCGAGGTAACTTTGAGGATAGGCGGGCTGAAGCGACGGGTTCAGAAGTGGTTTAAAAATATTATAATGTTATTTTCATCCAATGTGACAAGCTACGTGTATTAAATTCAATGCAATCTAGCTCATCATCATGGGCAAAGTGGTGGGAAGGAGACCACAAGGATGACCACCAAGCTGCTTGTCCGATCAAATCAGGGAGCTGACTGGTCTCTCATTAGCTGTAGCCTGGAGACTGTCGGGTGACAGGAGCGCATAGCGTGCCATGGTCAATGATTAACAAGATAGACACGACCCTCAATCACGAAGAATACGAGTCAGTAATGATGTTTGTGGCAAACACATTAACAAAGTTTTATTCTTTCATACTGTAATAATAAATAAATATTTTTTCCCTTATGAGCATGACTCACCGTCTTAACAGTCTATTTGTCGGCGCGCCCACTTTCTCCTACCCTCACTCTTTCTCCACTTCACATTACATTTATTTCTTTGTATGTTGTTCTCTGATTTTATATTTAGTTTATTCTCTCACCCTGACGAAGCCCCGGCGAGAGCGAAACCGGTTGGTCACACCACAAATTAAGGGCTTCATACGAAAGTTTTTTAAATAATAAAATATTTCTATATGCTGGTCATGCCTAATATGTTAAACGAAACACTCAATATACTCGTATATGTAACTATGGTTTTCTTTGAAAATAAATACCAAAATAAAAAAAATACTAGAGCTAAGAATACAAGATGAAACATTTTCTTACATAAGAAAGGATTATTCCATTTCTTGGGCACATTTTAGCACACGAGAGCTTAAATAGAAAGTGGCGAAAAATTGCCAACGCTACTGGCTATACTCGTTTCCTTGTTACATTTTTCATTATTTCCCAACAATTTACAACTCGGTTTAGTGAGGGGTACGCAGAAATCTGTACTTATGTGTTTCCTAACACAAAATAACGCCGATTTCGTTTTTTTTATCTTTTAATTGTAAATTCTATTAACTTAACGATTTTTTGGAAAATTAAAAGATCCAAATCATTGAACTCCCGATCGATATCGAGTTTTAATTACTTTCTTGATTTTATTTTTAATAAAACGCATATTTTTTTTAATAATCTATATTTTTTATGTATATTTAATTTCACTAATGCTTTTGGCTTCAAACGATGAGCGAGCTGCCGAAACCGGTTATATTATTAATTATGAATTTCTTCAATGAAATTTCAAAAAAGACAGCAAATAAATTTAAACAACATTGTTAAATGTCTTTTGTGCAATGTTTTCAAATTCTTTATTAAAAAAATAATACGGATGAAAAAGTTATATATTATTTTATGAGAATTACCTGTTTCGCATGGCACATCCCGATTCTTTAAAATTTAATTAAAATTAACTAACAAACTAACTCACCACCGTCTCGTTATCATCACCTTTCTCATAACAATTCAGTATTTTTTTCCGCTCAAAATGGATATTGCACCACAAATTCTTACACCTAATATTAAATATTAAAATCCTCGATGTTTAGTTATTGTCATTAAATAGATATTACCATTACAACCCAATTCACGTTGTAATGTTCACGCGAAGCCCTTAACTAACTTGTAGTGTGAATTTTTTAAATATTAATTTAATAATAATATTAATTTAATTATATCAATTTAATTTCGAATTGGTTTCGCTCAAACTCAGTCAGGAAAAGAAAACAGATTGTTTATATAAAAATTAAATTAAATATTTGAAAGAAAGATAATATTTTTATTTAAAATGAACTTCCATCCAATGATTTCAGTGAAACAATTAATTTATCTTAAAAACTGATGATGAAATTTCTTTTGCAGTTTTTCTTTTTATTTTGGTAGTAAATTTACCTAGAAGGAAAATGGTATTTATGTATTTTCAATAAAATTGCGTTTAAAAATACATAATTTTACGTTTCTAGGAAATTATTTAAACATTACTTATTAAACTGAACAGAATTTTCCTTCTGAAAACACCGTTTACATATTCTACGTAAAGCAATATTTACCTAATGGCTAAATTGTCCCGTAACGTTGTTAACGTGTTAAGGTTCGTTTATTCTGACTGCATTAAATATTTATAATTCACAATGTAGAATACTTTTCAGCAGCAGAATTTCTTAGAATCGACTAATCAAAATTTTAGGAGCGTAATTATATTGATCTTACTAATTATGTGTTCGCTTGTGTAATTGATTATTGATGCATAGTCTTTGTTTTTAGTATATTGATATTTCTACCATGTTTGGGATTGATAAATTAATTTTCTAATTTTATAATTCGAATGTTAAACTTGATAAAGTGTATAAGAAACTGATAACTTTATATAATATATCATAATCCCACGGCATTTCTTTTAGGAATGCTAGGAACCAATTCTTTACAGCTTCGAAGAGATGGGCATCTCATAACCCATTTCTTTAAATTAATCAGGGGATATTTCGAGAACTCGGCCGTGCTAGAGAGTGTTGGTCTTTTTGTCCCTGATAGATTTCTCCGACAGCGACAGCACAGATTGTTTTACCAACCGGCCACCAGAACCAATCTGCCTCTGGTGACACCGGTGGGAAGAGCAATTAGTCTGCTGAACGCGGTCTCCTCGGAGATCGACGTCTTTTATATTAGTGAAGGTACGTTCAGGGGACAAATACTCTTGACTTTAGAAAGTATGTTGTCTTCCTAATGTCGAACCATCTCTAATGCGTTCCTGGTACTTTGTTGTATTTTTATAATATTTTACCTGTACTCAATAGATGCCTTAAACATTTTCCTGTTTGTAATGTCTTTTGATTTAATAAACTGATTTGATTTGATTTGATAATTAATTGTTAGCAATAGAATCAAGATATATTATATCACTACTTACATAAACGAAATTAAAAAAATTAAAAAGTTGGTAACTGTTAATGCAAAAAAAAACTTTGTTACATATCACAATTGTATTTATTTTACGATTTTTTTTTTTTGTAACACCTGATGATGTCAACATTGGTTGATGAAACAGCTGTCAATAAATACAATTGTGATATAAAACAAAGTTTTTGCATTAACAGTTATAAAATGTTAAAATATCATAGTGTTTAGGTCAAAACAATGGACTATTTAAAAAGTTTGTTTTTTTAAAACCTCGATGAAGCCTAATCCACTCTTAAATATTTTTTTCTCGCTTAACAATAATTCAGGTCTGAGCGGGTTTATCTCATCATACATTATAAAACTTGCCATATTTGTTAAATATCGCCATATATATAATTAATACGAATGAATACGTTAGTTTTTTAGAAGTTTTTTTATGGAAATGACATGTTTCACCCTTCTAAGGCATTAACATTTCATAATGCCTAAGAAGGGCGAAACATGTCATTCTCATAACATATAATAAAACTCTCATTTTCATTCGTATTTATAATTTAATATGGAGTTTTTCATAATTGTTCAAGAAACAATAAATCGCCATATATGATAAATTTCGTTATATATGATATACCTATTTCGCCGACCTTCAAGAGTATAGATATATAGACGACCTTCGTGGCCGAGTGTAAAGTGCATTGACTGCCACCCCGAAGGTTCCGGGTTCGATTCTCGGCCAGGGAACACTGTCTGTGATTGACACACTGTCTTTGGTCTGGTGTAAAATTCACGTGAAAATAAATAACGCGATATATTTGCTACCTATCACGTGTCACGAGAATCACTATGATAGCTATAATACCTTTTACATCGATTTGGCTTATGCTGTCATGATGTAAAGAGCGATTCAACAAAATAATAATAATAATATATATGTTAAGCTTGACTCGTTAATAAATTTACGAAATAGAAGTCGCCAGAAGGAATGCTGTCCATGGTGGTCGGATGTACCGCTTTTATATGCTTTGCTTCCATTTTCACACGATGCTCTGCTCTAGTGACCTAGTGACCAAACTGAATAAATCTGGGCCCAAGACTCATCAGTTTTGATAAGTAGGTCCTGAGTCAGGCGTTTTGTGTACTATATTTCATCATGAAATATGCTGGTAATAAATTTTCCAGAAATCAATGAAAAAATTATAAAATAAAAGTTATTGTGATAAATGTAAAACATGTCATTTTCTTAAAAGTATTATTCGTTTTCCAGAAAACATACAGTTCCAAAAATATCAAACGTAAAATTTAAAAACTGTGTAGACAAGAATATTGTTCCCAGGGTGGGCAAGATTATTAAATGTAACGTTTTAAACAAGCAAGCGGAGTATTCCAGCAAACAATATCTGACATTTCTTATATCTGCTACCTTTCAAGGCGGATGGAATCCAGATCCGATTCAAAATAATAGTAAATGGAGCTGCTTCCGAGAAATAATAGAAGCAAGCAAGCTGAGCGCCTCGTGAGCTGGATAGGAGCGGCCTCAGACATATTCAATCTGAAAAAACGTCGTGCAAAAATAAGCTGAAATATTTCAATCTTTATAGGTTTTTGCCTGGAAATGCGACATACAGGAAAAAATATCTAGAAAATTTCCATATTTATTTATACTATAAACATTTCAAATATACATTATACCCTAGGCCAGGGATTAACAAACTTTGGGGTGTTAAGTAATCTGTATATCATAAGTACATTAAAACTAACTTACTAACTAACAAGTAGGCAGAGAGGATGGACCGCCACACCACTCTATCCTGACACACCTCTCTAGTTTCCTCCAAATGTATACAACGTATCATGCATACTCGTCGATTTTTTCAACTTCGAATGTGGCCGCTTTTCAGTATTTGATTAATTTGGTCATGTCATGCTTTCCTTGGTCTTCCACGGCTTCTCTTTTTACTCACGCTGCTTGTATACAGCATTTGAACCTTTCTTCTCTCTTCCATTCGTTCCATTTGTCCAAACCATCTCAGGGATCCTTTTTTTAATTTTACTGATAAAACTATCATCTGCCTTACATTTCTTATTCTTAGAGCGTCGTTGTTGTTTTTTTCATTCATTCTTTCCATTTGTCCAAACCATCTTGATGATTCTTTCATTATTTCGGGAGAGGATTCACGACACAAGAAGACAAATCAGCGACATGATACCTTAGCACAGTGTTCCGCAAACGGTGTGCCGCGGGACACTGGTGTGCCGTGAGCCAGACGTAGGTGTGCCGCGGCCATATACGTAAAGAAAAAAATAATTGGATGTAGTATTTTTCGTGAAAGAGGTCGCTGCCGATTTCTACTGGCTGGAAGTTGCTGGCGGCCTCCATTTTGTTTTTAGCTCATTAGTGATTTTTGGCCAGTAGAATTCGTGAAAATTGGAAGTTCGATCTTTTGGAAGGAGCAAAAAAAGCCGCCGAATCGATTTCTACTAATTGGAAGTCTCCCGAGCTGATCGACGCCTACGTCCAGACTGAATTTTAGATTTTGGTGTGCCGCGGAATTCTAGGAAGAACTTAGGTGTGCCGTAGGCAGTGGCGGTACTCCCATAGAAGCCTATAAACCCGGCTTGCGTAAGAAATTTTTAATCAAAACCCCCAAATCTAAGTAATCGTGACCCCGCATAAACCAACAATCCACCAAATCACCTTCCAACAATGTTCCCATCAGACGTGACAGGAATAGCTACAAGAGCTGAACCTCTGTAAGCCAGAAGCGGTTTTGATTCAAAATTTCTTACGCAAGCCGGGCTTCTGGACTTCTATGGGAGTACCGCCACTGGCCGTAGGTGAGAAAACCTTGCGGAACACTGCCTTAGCAGACACAACGGATACCACACTTATAACCATCACCACATTTTCCTGAAGATAGAGACTGCAACGATCTCCTAAAAGTCGGTCGGGAAGGAGAAATCTCACTTGTTACCCAAAATCACACAAAACGTATTGCTGCCAAACGTGAAAATCTACGCAATTATTTATTTCATTGTTTTGTTCATTACCACAATCATTCGCACCACATTCACGTCTTATATTTTCATTCGACACTCCATCAGACACTGAGTACTACTTTAATCCTTCTTTTGGCGGTTCCATGCTTTGCTTCTATAAATTGTACCTAATTATAGTAAATATTTCAAACATGGATATATATTTATAATGTTATACAAGTATATGATAGCTAATAGGCATACGCCACCAATGGCACGTACCCTTACCGCACCTTTATCATACCCCGTGAGCACCAGCGGCTCCCGATCATCCGTTCCACAAAATAATGTATTCACGAAATGTACAATTACCCCAGGATACCGTCCCGTCCGTAATGTATTGTACCGGGCGTAACATTGTGCCGCCGAGTTACAATAAGCAAGGAGATGCTCGCAAATGTAGGGTGCCCCTATACACTCGGAAATAAAGGAAACGGCCTTCTTTATTTTGAAATTGTTTTAGCAAACCCGTTTCAAATACTTCTTCTTCTTCTTTTTCCTCCTCTTCTTCTTCTTCTTCTTATTCTTCTTCTTCTGCCTCTTCTTCTACTTCTTATTCTTCTTCTCATTCTTCTTCCTCTACTTCCTCTTCTTACTTTTCTTCTTCTCCTTATTTTTCTTCTTCTTTTTCTTCGTCTTCTTATTCTCCTCCTTTTTAATCTTCTCCACCAAATTTTTCTTATTCTTTTTCTTCTCATTCTTCTTCCTCTACTTTCTCTTTATCATTTCCTTCTTTTTCTTCTCCTTCTTCTTCTTCTTCTTCTTATTCTCCTCTTTTTTAATCTTCTCCACCTAATTTTTCTTATTCTTCTTCTTCTTCTCATTCTTCTTCATCTACTTCCTCTTCATCATTTTCTTCTTTTTCTTCTTCATCTTCTTCTTATTCTTCTTCTTCTCCTCCTTTTTAATCTTCTCCACCTAATTTTTCTTATTCTTATTTTTCTCATTATTCTTCCTTAACTTCTTCCTCTTCATCATTTTCTTCTTCTTCTTCTTTTTCTTATTCTCCTCTTTTTTATTCTTCTCCGTCTACTTTTTCTTATTCTTCGTATTCTTCTCCTTCTTCTTCGTCTTCTTAAATAGATCTGACGATCTGTGGCACAGAAATCATGTCTCCTGGGATGATAAGGTCCAGCTGTCCCTCCAGCTCTTAGGTGATCTTTTAGGTAGACGGTGTCCGGAGGGGATTTTGGCAGAACAGCTGTAAACGCGAGTCTGTCACTATCCATTCTGGCTACATTGTCCCTTCAGTATCTTCTTCTGGATCTGCTCCACCGAATATTATCCTATATTTCGTAGGTTTATCTTGTATCTACTACTGACACGATCTAGGAGAGTTTTTCATGTAGATGGACCTTCATCTCAGATGTTCTTAGCAGACCCTTGGTTCATACAGTGTCAGCCTACATCTCTACAGCACACGTCATGACAGGTCGCACGCATGTCTTATAAATTCTGACCTTTCTGCCTATAACATACGAGTATGTGCTTAAATTTAACATAATATTAATATAATTAATTTAATTACAATTTTTTTAAATAAAATACAATTGTAATACAAAAAAAAAGATATTTAATTTAGCAGTCTAAAATGTTAAGGTATCATAGTGTTTCGGCCAAATCAATGGACTATTTAATTTAATTACATAATAATGAGCGTATTATATTAATTATAAACCTAATAAAACCGCAGTCACACTATACTATCCTTGCAAAATAAACATTGGAAAATTACGATTGAGGTTAGTCCGGCGGGAAATGTCGCAGCTGAGCAAACAGGGAACTGCACTACCGATCGGCCCGGCCAATGGGAGCGGAGCCCGGGTTCTGTATTTGATTTTTCAAATATCGCCATCGATATTCGGCTCGAAGGACCAAATGTAATTAATTCTCGGTGACTCGTCGGTCCAGATGGCTCTGCACAAAAAACACATTCGATATTGAATCGAGGATTTTAGAATTGGTCATTTAAATCACGGAATATAATTAATTAATTGTTTTCAATTTTTTTTTAATTAAATATAAGTATAATATAAGTACTTATTGTAAGTACATATGGTCTTGAAACTGTCACTCTGACAAAGCACAGTGCAGAGAGACTAAGAGTCATGCAGCGAGCGAAGGAGAGAGCCATGCTAGGCCTGTCCCTATGAGATAGAGTCAGGAACGAAACAATGAGGGACAAAACAAGAGTCGCCGGGTGACGACATTAAAATGGAAATGGGCAGGGCATGTCGCTAGAGCTGCAGATGAAAGATGGACCAAAATAATGCTGAATTGGAGACAGAGAGACACGAGAAGAAGATTAGGATGACCACAAATGAGGTGGAGGGATGACCTGGAACGATACGCTGGGGTGCTATGGATGCAGATTGCGCAGGAGAATTCGACATGGAGGTATATGGAGGAGGCTTTCGTCCAAGAGTGGACGGCGTTAGAAGATAATACAAGTGTGAACGAAGAAAACTTGGGACAGGTGAGGGAATTCGTGTATTTGGGTAGCATGTTCACAGCGGATGGCCGAATGGATTGTGACGTTAAAAGAAAGGTTGGTGCGGGTAACAAAGTGAATGAGACTTAAAAAATAGTTATTGGAAACGAGAAACAAGAAAAATAATTGCCCAGATTTTCACGGTTGACAGCAATATGTTTTGGGTGATTTTAGGTAACACCGTGTGATTTCTCCTTCTCGACAGACCGACGTTTCGGAGATCGTTGCAGTCTCCGTCTTCAGGGTAATGTGGTGGTGGTAACATTTTTTTTTTTTTTTAAAAGAAGACTAATATCAAGGATTTACATCAATGATATTAGAATTTATTTTACAATCTTCAATGTAAGCAGAAAATAGCTCATTATTATGAAGAAGGAATCTGGTCGTGTCCAGGCTCGAACCCATGTCCCCTGGATCAGGAGCCAAGCGTTCTATCCCCCAGACCACCACCCGATCATTACCACCGCCACATTACTATGAAGATGGAGACTGAAGAAGATTACACGGTGTTTTTATATTTTCATACGACACTCAATTACACACTGATTTTCCACTCATTCGTCCTAGATATCTAATTTCTACTGCATTTCATCATTTATTTGCCATCTAAAACTAATAACTTGCTAACCGTCGCGCCGTATTCCGGAGGAGTAGGCAGAGAGGATGGACCGCCACAATGTTCAATCAACTTTCGCGCATCTTCTACATACACACATCGTGACTTGCACGCTCTTCGATTCTTCCTACTTCGAACTAATTGATTAATTTGGTCATGCCATGTCTTTCTTGACCTTTCTCGACTTATTTTTCCGTTCCATTATTTGTGTATATATTCGTAAGCATTCTTCGCTCATCTATTCGTTTCATATGTCCAAACTATCTTAGTAAACATATCTTGATTTTATTTAGTACGTATTCATCCGCCTTACATTCCTTTCCTTGTTCATTATTTGGTACTCTTTAATACATTGTTATTCGCAAATTCTTCTTTGTGGCCTGATTTTTACGGCTTTTATCCTACTTTTATCCTTCTTGTGTCAACTCCAAGTTTCACTTCCATATTTATAAGGGTAGCCACTAGAACTCCATTGTGCACCGCCATCATTGCTTCTTTATATAATATTTTAGGTTATTATTATTATTATTATTATAATAATAATAATTATTATTATTATTATTATTATTATTATTATTATTATTATTATTATTATTATTATTATTTCTTTATTATATTTTTGTGAATGTATACTTATACTTGTATACGAAATCCTGGATTTTCACCAAAGGGTGGTTAATTCAAATTCATTTGTATCTCAATAGAGACGAAGACGCAAACTGGCAACTGAATATGGATGATCAAGGTGCTTACAGGACTTATGACCTGTCATTGGTTGGGTTAAGCGCACAGTTTATGTAATTACAACATTCCCCATTCCACCTTTGTTATTATGATCATGCATGACAAAATTTTACAAATATTTGTAATCATTCTGGTAAATTCTTTAGCATATAGAATGGAATAATACTCCTGGCGGCTTCTAACAATACGTTAATAGGCAACAGCCTTCGCATTGTTAATAAGGTAGTTTGCTAAATGCTGAAAATCATTCTCCATAGATGGCGTTAGTGGGTGGATTATATAGGTTAATCTTGAAAAGATTCACAAGTGTAATCAAATCTACATATATGGCCAATTAAAACTGACACGTGAAGATAGATATGGATTTGAAGTATATATACAGCTTCCAAAAATTGTCATGCATCATCATAATAACAAAGGTGGAATAGGGAATGTTGTAATTACATAAAGCGTGCGCTTAACCCAACCAATGACAGGTCATAAGTCCTGTAAACACCTTGATCATCCATATTCAGTTGCCAGTTTGCGTCTTCGTCTCTATTGAGATACAATTAAAAATATATATATATATATATTATTATTTTTTTTTTTTTTGAATTGCTCTTTTTATCATAACAGCATGAGCCAAATCGATGTAAAGGGTATTATCATAGCTATCACAGTGATTCTCGTGACATGTGATAGGTAACTAATCTATGTCCATTTTAGTGTCACGTTAATTCTACACCAGACCAAAGACAGTGTGATAATTACTTTGGGTACCCCATTTATCTAAAACTAGCATTTTAATATACCAGGTACGAGCATTACACGTCTTAAAATGCTTGAAAGTTAATTCAAGAGAATAAGAAAAAATATATAACTTAAATATTATAAAATATACTAATACTTCAAGAAAAATCTCAGAATAATGTGGCTATATTAAAGGTCATAAAAATTCAAATAATCGTAAATTCCAAACTTTTACCTGGCTGGGTACTTTTATTTTATTCTGCCACCAATATTAATTTCGTCTGAGCCCAGATTGGGGGTACTTTCTTTTAAAATATAGTGAGCGCGGGCACTTTCCAAGGTATCGAAAATGTGTTTGTTAATATAAATAATTTAAGGCTGTTTTTATCTTTAATTTTATCCCTTTGCGTCTGGGAATATTTAACACTAAAGTTCTACGGCCTCTCGTCTAATTACACCACTGGCTAATGGATTAATAGCACACGCAGTGCAGTCGAGTTCTAACTCTTATTTCATACTTGTTTTTTTATTAATACGAATGGAAATGTTTTCTAGAAGTTTTACTATATAATAATTAAATAAAACGATGTTTTTTAAATTACTTTTGTCTTTATTTCAACTGCGACCGGTTTCGCCAGGCTCGCTGGCATCGACAGACTGGTTTTATTATATTTTAATTATATTATATTCGAATGAATGTTTCGCCTGTCTAAGGCATTATGAAATGAAGCGAAAAATCGAACCCTCTGCTGTTTATATACACGAATATGTCATTCATATAAAATATAATAAATATTCACCATCTTAAAATAATATTTTGTGTTAAATTATATTCATTTTGTTATTTTATTTTATATCATTGCATTTTATATTATTTGTTTTAGATTTGTTTTGTGGGTGTTGGACGATCAAAATGTATACATCATGTCACCACTTACAATACAGTTCCATCGCAATTCCCTAGGTTGTGTGTGAGGATACTCACTGGTGTTTCATAGCCAAAAAATGATCTGCTCAATATTCTTCAAACCATGCATTTGTTTAAACAGCAAGCAATAATGATTGTTCATGAATGAAGTCACTGTTTTTTTTTCACTTTTGAGTTTCTTTTTTCTTGACAAGTTCAAAGATTTTACACCTTCATCATCCTGAGAACGATATAAACCAAAAATATGTTTAACAAAATAAATAAACCTATTTATTTAACATGTGTAAATTTTAATTTAGAAGAGCACTCAGAGACAGAATATTTACAAGAGCCAAATAGGTCTATATTTTATATTTTTAAAATATGTTAATACAGTTTTATACATGGGAGCCTTATTGCTTGAATAATTACACTTTAATTTGATTGAGTAACTTAATAGTTACTCAATCAAATGATTGGGAACATGTTATATGGTTGAAGTTATATGGATTTATAACAAGAGTTCAATGGGTTAATAAGTATTTATCCTTATTATGACACAATCTAAGTATAACACTTTTTGAATTCATACGTTAATACAGAGAAGAGCATATCTTTCTTAAATTAATACTATTTTTATTAAAATAATCTTAGGATATTCAAATTTTTTATTTACTTTCTAACCATCAATCCGTTTCCCCGAAGAAGTAAGCAAAAGAAAAAATCATTTCACTTTTCTAACTTATTATGTTTCTCCACACTCCTCGACAATCATACATTGTGTCATGCAAATATATCGCATTCTCCGACTCCTTGCGTGGATGATATTTAAAACTTGCTTGATTTGATCTATCGCGTTTTATTCGGCCTTCTTCTGTTTCTTTCTCCATTCACGTCGTTTTTTCCATGTTTCAAAATCTAAAAATTTCGAGATGCCGATTTTCACAAGTTTTTACACCTATCTTTTAAATTTCGAATTCGTCAATCTATAACACAGAAGGTTTCAAACATATATCATTGCTGTTTTCTATAAGTTTTGTGACGGTTTATGAGAATGACACATTTCGAATTTCTAACGCATTATCAAATCTTATTTCATTTGTCATGTTAATGTTATTTGATATTGTCTTAGAAAGGCAAAACTTGTCATTCCCATAAATTATTATAAAACTTATAGAAAAAAACATGTTTTCATTCGTATTAATTATTTAATATGGAATTTTACATCATTGTTAAAGAAACAATTAATATATTATTTCGTTTTCTTATTAATGAATATACGCTACCTTTTAAACATGTATCAGGGCAAGACTCTCGCGGATGTGTTCTTAGACAATTTTAAAATATTTTGGACACATAGCCCGGAGAGATTGAAACGTGAATAAAAGGGAACAAAGGTAAAAGAAGGCGACCACAAGCCTCCGATCGAAGCAGGGAACTGACTAGTTGACATTAGCTGCAGCCTGGAGACTGACGGGTGACAGAAGCGCATGGCGTGCCATGGCCAATTTTTTATGATAAGAAATTAATTAATTTGGAAAATGAATTAATTCAGCTTATTGTTTCCTGAACAATGATGTGAAACCCCATATTTAATAATGAATACGAATGAAAACGTCAGTTTTCTAGAGTTTTTATTATATTTTATGCGAATGACATATTTCGCCCTTCTACGGCATTATCAAATGTATGATTATCAAAGAATTATCAAATGAATCAATTAAGTATTTTTATGACTATTTTGAGAGCAAACAGAGTAAAAATAGATAATACGGGAATTATATCAACGGTATAGATATAAACTAAACAATAATGTATTTAAAAAAATCTAAAATATAGAATAACGGGTTGAGAAATGACAGTAAAATGAGTGACAATATGTTTGTATCGATTGAAAATATTTATCAGTGAATTTATATGAATGCTAATGACAAATCAACAGGAAATACAATAAAATAAAGTTATTTTTACACCAGCTAAGCTATTTTTGTGTTTACTTTGTGCTGCAAGGAGTCTCCTTATGGTCGACTTCAATGTTAATACTTCAATGTCATACATTATACGTTTCAGACTTTGTGGAATGTTACATTTCCAAGATAGACACGACCTTTATCGCGAGTAATACGACTAAAAAGAAGAAGAAAATGAAGAAGGAAGACTAGCTACACGGACATACTCAAGATCTCAAAAAACAAATTGCTACCAACCGTGAAAATCTACGCGATTATTTGTAAAGATAACGGTTTAAATTTATGCAGTTTTGAAAGATCTCAAAATGTTGAAGTTAAACACTGTATTTAAATTTCATGGAGAGTATGTATTATTACGAGTAGTTCTCAAGTAAAATAGCAAATACGTAGTGCTATGAAAGTTTCCCGTTTCACGCTGGGACTTAGCGTAGCAAGAGTGCGACAACTCCTTGGAAGTATCAGAGAAGGCATTATCTGATGTTTTCGCACAAATCTTAAAGTTTATGTAACAACGCAAGATTTTAAATGTTAAATTTACAAGCATTTGAATTTAAAATACATGTAAAGCTGTCAACTTTCGCTACACCCACTACCATCAATTACGTCGCTTTATATTCAAAATGGAGGACGGGTATTTTATGCTCCCAGAAATATGCTTAAACTGAATTAAATATATTTTTCTAGAGCGAATACACGTACTCTATCTCAACTTTTAATGAATTCCATAAATTGAAATAGAAACTGTCTGTAAATTTATAGTCTCAGGTTTTCACGTCGTTCGAATTTCATCCATATGGCAGAGAATAGATACATTTTTTTTAATGCTCTATCCGATTTCTGAATCTTTCGAAATGTACATAGATATATCAATACCTAATGTTGTGGCAATGAGGTTCGCAACCCATCACACCGCGTCTCCCGCGGGGGCAAAAAGAGAAGGATGGAGTGCCGCATCGGTTATAGTTTGGCAGTCCATTCTTTCTGCCTACCCCTTCGGGGAAACGGCGTGATGGTTAGTTAGTTAATTAGGTAGAGATAATTTTTGTCATTATCATCATCAGCTTGTATCCTTCAACTGCTTCCATGTCTACGAATCGAAAATTTTATAAACGTCCTATTAAATCCCATGTTCGAAATCTCCCTGTTACCCCCCCCCCCCCTCTCACTTAATACAAATTATTTAAAAATTCTCCCACCCTTAGACATACCTTCACCCCTTTTAAGTATTTAATTGACGATTCTGTGTCAATTTATTATTAAAATATGTGCATCAAAGATGGTTAGGTCACAATCGAAACATTGTAAATTGAAAAATGAGTCCATTGTTTTGGCAGAAACACTATGATACCTTAACATTTTAAACTGTTAAATTAAATAATATCTGGGTCACGCTCTGCAAGGAGAGAAGCCTGCTGCATCTAATATTGAAGGGAAAAATAGAGGGCCGCAGGGGGGCAGGGAGAAGGCAGATCTCGTGGCTGCGCAATGTGAGGGAATGGACGGGAATCGGAACTGTGGAGGAGCTATTCCGGACAGCGCAGGATAGGGAAGAGTTTACCAGAGTGATCGCCAACGTCGGCGGGACCTGACAGGGCACTTTAAGAAGAAGAAATGAAATAACTTTGTTTTTGTATCACAAATGTATTTAAGATAACGCGACAGCTGTTTCATCAATCTATGTTGGCATCATCAGGTGTTACAATAATACATATATCAAATATTTCACAACACTTATTTAACAGTTTTTAAATATGTGTTGTGAAAATACATCGATCAAAAATGTTTCGATATTCGCATAGGACATATAAGAAGGCAAGTCTGAGGATAAAAAGCCATTTCAACTGAATATTGTTTAATAAACATTTTTTTGTTTGCCTGTTCAATTGAAATTCAGTGAAATAAAACACTTGACATTTCCAGTGCTTTATGAGTACTTCCTTACATAAAGTATTTCGCTAACAAATGAGAATTTATCATTATTACATGGCAAGTAAATTTATCTCCGTTAAGTGTCATTTTTAATTAAAATCGACAAATGGAACGGGCAACACCAAAAACATTACAAGATTCTGGTATTTTGTCCGTCTCACTGCGAAATTCCGTTTCAAGGCTGACGTTAATTTCGTTTAATTAATTTATATTTAATTTGAACGAAAATTTTAAATCTTCCAGGATGTCGTTAGGTCTGAGCCCTTGACAGAAATATCCTGGAGGAAAATATACGATAATTTATCATTTTCTTGGTATATTGGAAAATTTTAAAACAAATTTACATTAAATCAAGTAATTTATTTTTTGGTATGCGTATAATGATATGTTTTTGAATTAAATTAATTAAATTAGGTAAGATTTTGGCGGAAATACTATAATATGATTCATCAACAATTAATACGAATGAAAAAGTCTGCTTTCTAAAAAATTTGTTTTATTTTATGTGGCATTATCAAACGTCAAACATTGTGAAACATTCGATAATGCTTATACAGGCAAAACATCTAATTCATATAAAATATAAGAAAATTTCTAGTAAACATATGTTTTCATTCGTATTAATGATTTTACATGGAGTTTCACATCATTGTTCAATAAGCTATAAAATACGATTTGTTTTAAAATTTTATCTCACAATTTATTTTTATTCCCTGAGAGTGTCGCGACAGCTGTTTCGGCAACCAATGTTGGCATCATCAGGTGTTGCAATAAACTCTGCAAACGCAGTTTATTGTTACATCTGATGATGCCAACATCGGTTAAAATACGATTTGTTTTAAAATTTAAGTTTAATTTGAAAAGTTGTTATATTATCGCAATGTACTCGTATGTATTTCTTTTCTATGAACATATCACAATAGCTGTTTCATGGAAATTTAATAAATCAATTGTGATATTATAACATTGTTTTAAAACAAACAGTCAATATATTTTCATTCTATCTATATATTAGTTATTTAGAGTCAGAAACGATACGGTGAATGAAAAAACAAAGGTCACTGACATCATCCACGGTGTGGCGACTCTAAAATGGCAATCAGCAGGTCACGTAGCCATAAGCTCAGATGAAAGGTTAACAAGAAGACTGCTGACTTGGAGACCGTGGACGGCAAGGAGGAGTGCAGGGCGACCGCAGCTACGGTGGAAGGATGATCTGAACCGACACGTCGGAATAACCAAGATGCAGAGTGACATGGAAGCGAATAGAGGAGGCCTTTTTCCAGGAGTGTACGGGAATAGGCTGAGGAAGAAGAAGAATAATAATAATTAACGAGATAAATTTCGTACGTTTTCTTGAAGGCACATTTAATTTTATAGGATTATTCACCTTCCAAGGCAATAATGGTATATGTCAATCTTTAAAAAAATATCTTTAATATTCGCTCTTATTGTGTGAATAAATATAATTACACTTTGTATTTTTACAGTACTTCATTTTTCTTTATGCTGACTTTATACTCACCCGAATGAATGTAATAACAGACCAGTTTCAAGACTCAATTGCTAGATTACGCTCTTTGTCGCGCGTCTGCTAAGTAGATCGAATATGGCGATCTATCAGTTGTCAAATACCTCTTAGAAGTTCTAATCTTGGTTGTTGTTCTGTTTTCATAAAACCTCTAAACGTGTGCCAGAAAGATAGCAGAGCTTTTCAGTATCATTTCGAGAAATCTCAAGCTCCAAATATTCCTGTACGGATGTCAGACTTGGAAATCTACAGCTGACGTTATTGAAAAGCTCCAGGTACCTTTGCTCAATATTCAAGATCTATTGGCCCCAAACAATGTCAAATGCCGTTCTCTGAACCATAGCAGGCGAAAAGTAAGTAGTAAAATTTTGTATATTTTCTTACCGATGAATCTTCGGTTGCATCGAAACCAGTTGGTACCTTTAAAACAATTTTTTTTACTTACTATTATATTATATATTATTTCATTAAAAATGTTATTAATTGAAAATTCTCGATAGAAGTTTATTGTAAGTATTGAAAATGAAGTAAAATAAATTAAAAAACTTATTATGAAGGGTTTGTTTACTCTTTTTATTTTTTTTGTTTTCATTATGTTTCCCCTCGCTTTGATCAGAAAAGTTTTTAATAAAAAAAAGCTTTTTACCATTATTAAAATATGTTATATGGAGTGTTAACATTATTGCTTAAGAAACAATAAATGTATTTTCCTTTATTATATATTAAATATTTATTTTTGTTTCTAAGACGTCGTCCGTCTAAGAGATCTGATTTCTACTGCATTTATTCTACTTTCACCCTTCTTTTGCCAGTTCCATGCTTCCCTTCTATACATTAGGGTCAGCACAAGAACACTATTGTGCACTGGCATATTAACTTTTTTGGATAGGCTTTTGTTAGCGATGACAACTTTAAGTGCACCATTCACTATGTTGCCTGTCCCAACCTTTCTTTCAATATCCTTTGTATACTTCCTAAATAAATAAAGGCCTCCAATTGTTCCAGATTTTCACCGATCACACTAATGTGACATACGGTCATGTTTCCTTAATGAAACATAGAAACGACTAAGAAGTTTCTAAGAAAATCGTCCACGAAATAATATTTATTTCTTGAATGATTATTGGACTATTATTATCATTTCAATACCATTCGCGGACAATTATAATCACTTCGATAACATTCCTAGAGGATTAGAATAATTTTGATACCATTTCTGGACGTTCTGTCAAAGAACAGCATAAAAAAGCTCTTGCCCCATCAAATCATTCACTCACAGATCGCAGGGCTAGGATTAATGACAAGGGTTTAATTAGGTTACAAAAGTTACATAATTATGGGGCTTCTTGCTCATTAATATGAAATATTTCGGCTGGATTTCTCCATCAAAAGGGTATATAATTTGAATTTAATCCGCCTGAACAAATTCTGCTTCATTATAGCTTAATCTCACACTACTTGTAGCCCGGAGACGTTTCAATACCAAATGGAAGTTTCGTTTAAACGTGAAGCTAGACAAAAGCTCAAATAGATTTTTATTAAGTTTTAATTAATAATGGTGGCGATGAGGTTCGCAACTCATCACACCGCGTCTCCCGCGGAGCGAAAAGAGAAGGATGGAGTGCCGCATCAGTAAAAATGTGACAGTCCATTCTTTCTGCCTACCCTTTCAGGGAGATGGCGTGATGGTTAGTTAGTTAGTTAGTTAATTCATAATTACGTTTTTCAATGAATTAAAACACTTTTTTTTCTCATAATAATTAAATTAAACGATTTTTTTAACTATAGTTTTTTATATTTAACTATAGTTTAAGCTACATTATTTTTTCTACTTTTGAGTATATTTTTCGCGACAGAAGGCTTACACCTTCATTTTATGAGAGAACGATATATAAGAGTTTATATTGTTCTCCCGATTATGAAGGTAAGCCTTGAAAAACATGTCAAGAAAATGAACTGAAAAGTGGAAAAAACAGTGTTTTTATTCATAAAAAAGTCATAATGGAATTCCACTGTGTTAACGCTTTAAGTTTATCTCAAATTAATAAATATACATTAGGTCTGTTTCCTTTAAATTTTATTTTATTTAAACTACATCAAATGCTAAATTAAGATGGTTTGGACATATAGAAAGAATGAATGAAGAAAGAATGGTAAAAAAGTATATGTTAACGATGTTAATGGAACCATAAATAGAGGAATACCGAGGAAAACGTGGCACGATCAAATAAGTCAAATATTGAATGTCGGCCATATGAGGAGTCAGAGAAATAGACGCACGTGCATGAGCTAAGCAATAAAAGAACTGAATTCAACATTTAAAAGTTACTCTTCATAAATATCAAGTGCCGTCATAAATATCCTTACTTTATTTTATCACAAATATAAATTATTTTCAAAATTTATGGGTTGTTGAGTTCATTAAAAAATATCTGCATTTTCATGAACAATTAATTTAATTGTCAAAACATACTAAATAATTGACCAAGAATTACTATTTTAATAAAAATCAAAGCCTTAATAAAACATAAAGTGTGTGCATTCAATATTTTCACCAAAGACTAATTTTAGCTTTATATTTTGGTTCTTGAAATTTACTAAGAACATCTTCTTGAGAATGATATTCTTAGTAAGTTTATATCATTCTTCCGATACAACTTTTCATACATGTCATAAACAATAATCTCATCAGTAAAAAAATTATACTAAAGTAAATCATTAAAAATAATTATTAAACAGTAGAGTCTCGGCTATCCGACCTTCGGTTTTACGACCTTCCGAGTTATCCGACCTACCGGGGCAATGCCCCTTTCCTTTACCCGACTGCACGCATTATATTCGCGCGCCAGGCGACAGTCCTCAGTGCTTAAGTAGCTCTTTCGCATGTTTTATTACTTTGCCGTAAGTGCATTTTGATTTTTTAGTTCGTTACATTCAGTTACGTTACATGTACATGTACATATTTGAAAAGTTTTCGATGTGCAAATAAAATTAACACATTTTCAATGTCGTTTTTATAATTTTCCGTGTTATCCGACCTTTTCGCTTATCCGACCTTGCCGCGGCCGGTTTAGGTCGGATAATCTAGACTCTACTGTATAATATAAAAAAATATATACAAATACTTACTCCGTAAATATTTTACCTCCATATCGTTTCCGTACTAAGTACAGGATCTTCCAAAAGGACCGGCTCTCTCATTTTATTAATTGTTTTATTATACAGCAGCGTACTTTATGTTTAAAAAAGAATACGTTTTCAGCGGAAATGTTTTGCGGGAACCGTGAGCAGTTCGTCCCTGTATTTATTTATTTCGCTTTAGTTAAATTTAAAGGCAAGCCATTGAAAGAACATAGGAAATAGAAAAAATGGTAATTTGTTTGAAATAACATAAAGGGTATTTTATTTGCCTCCTTATGTAACAGCTGTTTGAACTGAAAAGGTTAAATCTTCAGTCAAAAAAATTGATTTATTCATGTAAAAAAAATATTAAGTTTTAATCCAAGAGATTGGTTTGCAGCAAAGGATATTTATATACGAGTATAAGCTGGTTCTTGGGATGCCACTTAGGTCTTTTTTTAATGTGGCATTTTCCCGTGGCTTCCAACCTTTGCAGATTACAGGTTATTTAGACTCTGTTACTGTTTACAGCATTCAGCTATTGATTATCATGTCTTTCGGATGTCTTGTCGGAGTGATGAAGGTCTATTTGTCCCTGATGCAATATCAATGTTATGATTCTTTATAATTCTTAAGCATAATTTTTTTTTATGCTTCTCTTATAAATTCTTATAATGTAATTGCAAACGATCTGGAATTATATGTCTGTAATGTTGATGATTTTTTTTTTAGTAAATGAAAAATGAAATGAAATGAAAATGACGTGATATATGTAGCTAATCTCTAGTCATTTAATTGTCACGTGAATTCTACTGCAGACCAAAGACAGTGTGACAATCACACTATCTTTGGTCGTACTAAGCATTATATTTATGTAAAAAAATCGCAGCCATGTCAAGTTGAAGATAAACATTTTTTTTTGTGCTTTCAAAATTATTACAAAGATATGTCAGTAAGTAAAATAGAAAATTCAATTTTAAGTATATTGTGGGGTTTATCCCTGCCAAAAATTAAACTTGTTAATATCACAAATGATATTATTAACTCGACGGCCTTCGTGGCAAAATGGCAACAGCTATGACTACTAGACTGAAATTTCCAAGTTCGATTCCCGGCGTTGACGGTGTGAAAAAAAAATCTTGCTGTTTTTGGTCCATTATCCATGTGTTATGAAAATCAATTGCTTAAAAGTGTATTAAGTAAGTGGGTTCAAATAACCTGTTATAAACAAAAATGTGGAAAACATCGCGAAACCACCACACGAAAGGCCCAAAATATACAAAACTTGATAAGACAAAAAGGATAGCTGGGAATCAACTTCCCAAAAGAAGCCAACCTGACAACAGAAACATACAAAGGATGTGATAGGAGAAAAAGAAGATTTATTGTATTAAATAGTTCAGAAAACATTTAACGTTTTCTGAACTACCCGGTAGACACCTACATCACACTTATTATGATCCCCTATTCGCCTATTCCCCCTACTCCGGTATTTGAGACTTTCCAGATTGACATGGAAACACTTCGAATCACACGAGTATATAATACAAACTACATCTGTACATACAGTCGTACGAACGCTATGTGACAGAGAAATTGATTTAAATTGAAATTTATGAGCAAAGTGAAAGTTAATCAAACCATACTCGTATGTATGTACATATAAATATACCTGTATAAGAAATAACAGAAATATGCTTTTGGCGTGTGTTTCGAGAGAGTTGTAATTATTTTATAAATTATCAAGATAATTACTAGTAATTATTCATATTAAAAGGAAAATTGAGGAAAACATGGCAAGACCAAATCAATCCAAAATTAAATATCAGACGTGCAAGGATTCAGAGAAATCAACATGCGGGAATGACAAGATGTATGAATTATAATTAAATAAAACGATGTTATTTAACTACTTCCACTTTTGTTTTTATTTCGATAGCGACCGGTTTCGCCAGGTTCACTGGCATCGACTGACTGGTGACACTATGTCTGCCGATGCCAGTAAGCCTGACGTAACTGGTCGCTGTCGAAATAATGACAAAAATGGAAGTAGTTATGAAAGATCGATTTATTTAATTGTTATTTAAAATGAACTTTCATCAGGAGGTTTCAGTAAAATCATTTGATCATCTTAAAAAAGATGTATGAATGTTTAGGAAGTGAGAAAAGTATGTCAGAAAAGAACAGTATGGTTATCCAATCATTCTGCCTAGACCTTTGGCGAGATAATGTGTGCTAGTTAGTTTATAATTCAAATTTCGTGTGTTTAAATTTTAAAATATAACAACAACGATACATACAGTTTTCGTGGCTTTCAGAAGACATATGATAATACCTAACAAAGGCAAAAATTGTCACTTTTATTAAATGTTATTAAAAATCTATACAATAAAGGTTTCATCAACGCTAAATATTTCTGATCATGTAATAGCAAGGCTACATATATCATCTCATTAAAAGTCTTTTCCAAATGCCTTCGTAAGACGAAAAAAACTTAAAAAATCAAAACATATAAATGCTAAGTGAACATCGCTCTTTTATTTTATTTTTTTTGGCTGTTGCATACACTTTTTTTAATACCAATAAAAATAACTACATAAAGTAATAGTGAATACTTTGAAAATGCAAAATTTGAAACATGCCTTTATCCAAGTGTTTATTTTAAGTAAATATCTACACTTTAATGCCTATAACTATACTACCAACAAAATATTAATTCTTACAACTACATACCATACTAGGTCGTTAAACAACACTGTTTTTGGAAGCTCCAGATCTGCCATGCAGTGCAAATAAATACCATAGCAACGCAATCTGTTAATTTAAAAAAATTACTACGTTGACTTAAAAGTATATGTTAGATCGTAGAACTTCATGTTGAATATTTTAAATATAATAAATTTTATGACATAAAATATTTTTACAAAAGATGTTGTAAAAAAAATCATTTTGATATAAATAAAATCAATATTGAATGTTAAAGAAAAACCTGCATTTTTTATATTATTATTAATATTTAGTTTTATCGCTCTTTACATCATGACAGCATGAGCCAAATCAATGTAAAGGGTATTTATAGCTATCATAGTGATTTTCGTGACATGTGATAGGTAGCTAATGTATCGCCATTTTATTGTCACGTGAATTCTACACCATACCAATGAAAATGTGACAATCATACTGCCCTCGCCGGGAATCGAACCCGGAACCTTCGGGGTGGCGGTCAATGTACTTACCACTCGTTCACGAAGGTTGGTAATTATTGAACAATGACTTCATATTATGCGAATGAATGAAAACGCTTGTACTCGTATTTAATGTGAATGACATTTTTCACCGTACTAAGTTATCATCATTTGTACAAAATCGTTCAAACAGCAATAAATATACAATGATAAATCGTGTCATTTTTAAAACTTTTATATAATAAAATGCAGAATATATGTTATAATGCTTTTAAGCTTAACGCAGATGGTGTTTCGTATCTTATTCTCGACCCGTTATATCAGAAGATAAGCTCTCTTTATTGCACTACACTGATGAAGTTTTCAGTTATATATTTATTGTGAGTTCGTGTGCTTTTATAATATATTTCAATTTTCTATAGCGAAAACAAGAATCAAAATAAAAATGAACTCTCAAATTCCTGTGAGATTTTTTTAATATTTGATTTTACATTTAACAATACAATAATTTATACATTTAAAAAAAAAGAACAATGCAGATTTTTCTTTAACATTTAATTTATTATTTATTTTATTTAAATCAACACGATTTTTTTACAATTTCTTTTGTAACACTATTTTATGTCATAAAATATTATTATATTTAAATATATTCAAGTGAATACCGTTCTCGTGAAGAAGAAAAATATTTTAGATAAATTAATTAATATATGTGCAACAAACATTCGAAAAGTTTTTGTTTATAACAAGTTTCAATATCCACTTCTCAAATGATATTGCACAACGTTTTTTCCATATATGAGATTATTTTTCTCTTAGATATTTTACCGTGATCATACGGAGAATGATGTTAGCTCATATTCTTCTCACGATAATGTTGATATAATGCCTTCGAATTATGTCATGGAAAATATACATCAGATATAGTATTTTTTTAATAATATTAACACCCTTTTACTAGTTTTTATACCCCTTTAAACTTTAATCTTAAACAGTTTTTAAAATTATTCAAAATATTTGTTATAACAAAAACATAAACATTACCATTTTTTCAAACATTATATATGAATATGTAAGCGATAATAAAAACTAAAACCCATTGTATTAAATACGAACCTCCAAGAATACCTGTAATACCAATAGTTAAATTCAGAAAAATTTACATAAATATTTGAAGATTATTTTTGTATAGAATCATGTTTACCACCCCTGATCTGTATGTATATAAAGGACTTAGTTTACAATAGTGTTACCAGTCTGTCGATGCCAGCGAGCCTGGCGAAACCGGTCGCTGTCTAAATAAAGACAAAAGTGGAAGTAGTTAAAAAACATCGTTTTATTTAATTATTATTTAAAATGAACTTCCATCAAGAGATTTCAGTAAAATCATTTGATTATCTTAAAAACATAATCGTTCCGAAATAAATCATTTTAATAGGTATATCTGTTAAAACTTTCACGAATTTTTTTTTATTATTTATGTAATATTTAATCACTTATGTAGAGCTTCTGCGTCCGAAACATTTTTTTTTAATTAATAAAGTTGGTGTTATGTACCAAGTTAAAAAAAAAACATTGTTCAATGAATCCGCACAACGCAAAGCTATGGCTAGAGCGAAACAAAAAAAAGTGATGTTAAAATAGTAAAAGTGTTTAAATATTATTTTTAAATATACTACACCACACAATATTGCTTCATATGAAAGAAAAAATATTGAAAAACCATTTTAATTCATTATTATTTGTAGTACATATTTCATATTCGATTTTCACGGTTACAAAAAGGGCTCACAAAGAAACTCTCCCCTATAATAAAATAAACTGAAATCTTCTCAGCAATAGCATTATCTCAGTTCCTACAACGTTGTTTCCTAAGCAATGCCGAAACCACTTAGGCTCCAATCATTATTACTTAAAGTAGGTGCTTAAGCAAAGTGTCGAAGTTTAATCCTTAATGTGACTGGGATCTGTGAAATATAACATGTTATAACTGCCTGTGGCTTCCTTAATCTGTGCCTTTAAAATTATTGTTCAGATTTATCGACAATCTAATTCTTGAATGAGCAACAGTTTTAGTCAACAACTCGCATGCAACCTAGATTAAATCGATAAAATTCATATAACTTAATTTTCATAATCAAACATACATTTATTGAAAGTTAGGGCATTAACACTGTAGAACACCATTATAATACACTTTGAAAATGAAACATAATGCTGTTTATTTTCCATTTCAATATTCAATATTACGACATGTTTCGTATTGTATCGATTTTTAAATGCGTTTTAATATGTCTTTCTTTGTTTAGTTTTTTTGTTTTATATTATATTTACACTTAAAGTGAACACCAATGGAACAGAAACGCTTACCCTCACTAAGTCGACCATAAGGAGACTCCTTGTAGTACAAAGAAAACACAAAAGACACACGCTGCGTATAAACTATCAGATCAAATACGATACTTTGACACGTAGAAAATCGGGAGTAACGGATGTCGTTTTTGACGCTTTTGGCATGGCTAAGCTTAAATGGTCATTTGAGAGACACGTTGCAAGATTAGTAAACAAAAAATAGACTAGAAGGGTAGTGGAATGGAATGGATACCTTGTAAGGATAGAAGTGACTTAATGCAAAAGGCCCAAAATAGGAGTGTGTGGAGAAATATGAGTGAAGCCTTTGTCCTGCAGTGAAAGACATTGGCTGTTTAAGTTACCAAAGTAACTATTATTTCCAAATGTTAATCTCAAAATTTTCTACGGTATGGAAACTTGGACATATCATCAAATAGATGGATGGGCACAAATGAGGAAGTACTGCAGCAAATAAAGAAACAAAAATAAATTGTCAACACAATTGAAGCCATTTATATTTCTTTATTGTTATTCATTTATTTATTATCGATTATACAAGGTAAAATAAACGGAAAACGTAGTGTCGGGAGAATAAAATAATCCTGGCAAAAAACCTTTGAAAATGGTTAAGTTGCAGCACAACATCCTTTAAAGCTACTGAATCAAGGGTAGTAATAGCCATGATGTCCAACCCCCGATAAGAGAGGAACTATTTTGGACCTCTGCGTGACACCCATGCCAACAGAAAGCAACGTTCACTCCGATTAGTAGAATCAAGTGCAAACAACATAACAATTCCAGTCAGAGCCAATAAAGCAAGATTCTATGATCGTGCTTTCATCGTTGCGGGTCCGTTGGCGTGAATAGCCTCCATGTTAGTATTAAGTATGAGGATAGTGACGTTAAATTTAAAAAACTTCTAAAAACTGCACTGTTCGGTCAGTTATTTCCTAGTGCGACCTTGGAGTAATTGATTTTACAAAACGGAGCACTTAAAATATAAGCCATGAAAATAATAATAATAGGGGTTCAAAGGGGTAGTAGAGCTACGATGGGATGTGTTTTGCTGGAAAGTATGCCTCTACAAAATGTCGTAAGGCGCCATGTTGCATTTACAACAGCAACACTACTATCAAGTCCAACTCTCTAGCGTCTACGAGAGGTCTTTTAAAGACCCCGCGAAACCCCCGGGCAATTTGACACATATTACTTAGTGCCATAGCAGATAGAGAGAGGACGAATGGCGAGCTTCCAGCGCCACTGGATACACCCAGCTAAGGGAAGGTAACCCCGACAGAAAATCCTCCAGAGAAGGCAAGGGGATACCACTCTGGATATTTTTTCCCAGGTCATCACATTGAGGGTGATAGTCAACGTTAGGGAGACTTGATAGGACACAGAGAGAAAGACGAAGAAGAATAATAATAGAAGAAGAAGAATCTCGAAATTATTTTCGTTTCTCGTAATATAAATTCAGTATTTAAGCGAAATCCAATTTCTATTATATTTTTGTAAGGAATAAAAGTTTTTAATCCCGATGAAACTTACCGTTGCAAAGTTAGAGTAAAAATAGTTGCATTGTTACTGACTTTATCTCTGTGGAGCCACAGGCAATGGTCACGTATAGGGGTCAGCTAAATCGGAATCATCCTTAGATTCCAATATTCTTTTTCTTTCAAATATTAGTTCCAAGAATATTATCTAAGATAGTACAATAAAGTTATGAACAAAAGTTATCATTTTATTTAACTTGCTAAAGTAAAAAATATGTAGTTCTTTGATTAAATGTAACGCACTATAT
Organism: Lepidostoma basale; assembly: GCA_022606425.2. Classification (NCBI taxonomy): domain Eukaryota; kingdom Metazoa; phylum Arthropoda; class Insecta; order Trichoptera; family Lepidostomatidae; genus Lepidostoma; species Lepidostoma basale. Next base: position 154,269 of record JAHDVF020001493.1, read on the forward strand.
CAAGATATTTTCGGTTTGATCACCATCAATTAATACAAAATACTTAAAATTTAAATTAATTGTTTGTTAAAATCAAAATACTTTAATTTAATTGTTTTCCATAGGTCTGAACTTTAAATAAAATAAACTGAGGAATAACATTTTTTGCAGGTCAAAAATTTTTATTTGTTAATATGGATTTTTATATTATTGAAACAAAAATAATATAAAATATTAACATAAAATAAACATGCGTTTTCTTTTTAATGATAGCTATTAATATTTGATTGATTGAACTCATATTCTTCGTTTCTTGAACAATGATTTTTAACTCCGTATAAAATAATTAATACCAATAATACGATTGAACACTATAGCGGAGAGGCGCGCAAGATGGATTGGTCATGTGTTGCTACACGAATGTTTCCTGCATGATGTGTTGGAGGGAATGGTCGAGGGATCGATTGACAGAGGACGACTTTGCCAAGAGTACCTAGACCAGATTTGCCGAGATATGGGCTGCACCTCTTATGCGGAGTAGAAGAGAGTTGCCGAGGACCGAGCGGAGTGGAAGAGGAGATGCGTCGCCTTGCTGCAGACCAATCATTAGATTGAGACCGGAGAAGAAAACGATACCAATGTTAATTTTTTTAAATATATTTGATAATTCCTAAGACATTGGAAACATGTAATTCACATAAAATATAATAAAACTTCTAGAAAACAGACGTTTACATTCGTATTAATTATTGAAGACAACTTAGTCATCAAAAGATCATTTAACATCTTTGCTAGTTCTTGGGATGCCACTTGGGCCATTGTAATGTAGGAGTTTCCGGCTACTTTCTACATTCTAAATATTAATAAACAATTATAAAATTTAGCCTTAGTATTTTTTATATACTTTGTATATACAACAATATCTTTAAAAAAATTTAAATTACTTACCAGACATGTTTCGGACAACCGGTCCTTCCTCAGTGATATTATAAAGATACATATTTAAAATATTATAAAATTTGTTGTAAGTAATTACCCGAACCCTAATAAGAACTTCAAATTATTATTTAAAATTGATTAATAATATTTGTTATAACAAAAGCATAAACGTTCCAAAATAAATCTTGAAAACATCTGTCAAAACTGATCTTATTTGTAAACAAGTTTATAATATTTTAAATATGTATCTTTATGATTTCACTAAGGAAGGACCAGCTGTCCGAAACATGTCTAATATGTCATTTTAATTTTTTTTTTTAGTTAGTGTTGTATATACAAAGCATATAAAAAAGATGGTTAGGATCATTAAGATGGTTTGGACTTATGGAAAGAATGAATGAAGAAAGAATGGTAAAACAATTATTATTTATGTTAACGATGTAAATAGAACCAGAAATACAGGAAGACCGAGGAAAACGTGGCACGATCAAATAAATCAAATATTGAATGTCGGCCATGTGAGGAGTCAGAGAAATCGACGCGCGTGCATGACACGATGTATGAATGTTGAGGAAGCGAGAGAAATATGTCAGGAAGGTAAAGTGTGGCAGTCCAATATTTCTGCCTACCCCTTCGGGGAGACGGCGTGATAGTTAGTTAGTTAGTTAGTTTTTATAAAAAAGAAAAAGACAAATAAAACATCTACATCACATAGTATGGCGAACATAGAAGAAATTCTAAAAATGACTGTTGTTATGAAATAAATTAAAACGAGCGTAGTAAATAAATTTAAACGAAATGTTGAAAGTAATAAAAACGGGAATAAAATCCTAAAGTACATAAACCAGAAATTAATTAGCTATTAGAGGAAAATATTACAGTTTTCGTAGCGTTATCCCGATGTATTTCCCAGGGATGAAAAAGTGGCCGCCTTACCCGTAGCACGCATGCTATTATGCATGCATTCTGCCACGCTAAACCAGATTTAAGCCGAAGCTAAGCCAAAGCTTCTAAGCAATAAATTCCACCGACTAGTATACCTGCTTCCTACATTCATGGCGTTCCTTTATGAATTTTGCAGCTGGGAGGCAATGTTCGATGTATTTACGATCAAGGTTTCCAGAAGCTGCATCGATTTTGAAATGTACGCAGGGTGCATTTTGGGGGGGATAAAATACAATATGGATATGATGCATTCGTTGTTGTACTCGTAGTTTTTTTTTAACTATGTAAGTTTTTTTCTTTTTGACTACAAACTTTTATTCATTTTTTATACAAGCTTTTATCAATGTTACACTGCTGGTAAATCATAATTTATGTATAGTTTCGCTAAATCCCAATAATAGAGCATTTCTAGTAATAAAATAGTATTAATTAGTTCATTGTTTTGGCCGAAACAGTATGATGCTTTAACATTATAAACTGTTGAATTAAAAAAACTTTGTTTTATCTATCAGTATTGTATTGTTATTTTACGAGACAGCTGTTTCGTCAATCTATGTTGACATCATCAAGTGTTACAATAACACCTTGTTGTAACGAATTGACGAAATTAATTGTTGACGAAACAGCTGTCATGTAAAATAAAAATACAATACATAAAACAAAGGTTTTTAATTTAACAGTTTAAAATGAGTTATTATAAATCAAACAAACAATATGATTAAATTATCAGAAACAAAAACATCAGATATATAGCAAAATTTTCAAAATAAATACTTCATAAAAAGAACAAATTAGAAATACAGCATAACTGAATCCATACTATAGAAAAATTCTTAAAATTAGAACATTATTAACAAATTCAACAGATCAGAAATCAAATAAATATGTGATAAATGAATGTTTATCCTTTTGATATTTAATCGCTAAAACAAACAATTTTAGAATCTCAAGCCCTTAAATTGTTTTTTAATAAAGTGATAATTAGTTTTAAAAGCTTAAGACTTTCCAAAATATACCGTGCCGCCAGCTGCCCAGAGACCGTGACAGTTCTGTACCACCAGCAACATGGCACGTAAACATGTTTTAAATTATACGAATGGAAACATTTTTATTATAGAAGTTTTATTATACTTTTTGGGTATGACGAGAAGGGTAAGATGAGAATCTATAAAGCATGCGTATGACCAATAATGACATATGGCGTCAAAGCAAGGGCAGACACAGTAAGGACCAAACAAGTTTTGAAGACTTCCGAAATGAAGACACTGAGAATTATACAGGCAAGACACCAAAAGATCGCTTGAGGAATACCAGAATAAGAGAGATAAGTGAGGTTAAAGATATTATAAAATGGAGCAGACAGCGACTACGACAAAAAGAGACTGGTACGGTCATGTTCAAAGAATGGAAACCACTAGACTCCCCTATAATGCATTGCATAATCAACCTCATGGGACTCCTCGTGGAAGACCTCTTAAAAGCTGGAAGGGCAGCTGGAAGTCTACCTCACAGGAGGAGCAACACTCTGAAGAACAGGCTACATAAGTCTACAATAAGGAGGAAGAAGAAGAAGGGTATGACATGCTTGGCCTTTCTAAGGCATTTAAAATGTAATTATACATCCTTGTCCAATAATCAAAAAATTTAAATATTTTTTAGCCATAGAAAACAACAGGTAGCAGAAATTTGCAATATCCAAGAAATAAAATTAAAAATATTTTGTTTTAAACGTTGTTACATTATTTGATTATTCTTTCAAACAAACTGTTCCAATTATTTTGGATCACCAAGAAGGGATGCTTTAAGCCACATAGAACATAGATACCCTCATTTTGAAATTAATTTCATGGACTGATCCTTATAATCTCTACCCAGTACCGCAGACATACTATTACGAGAGTTGCACCCTTGCTTGATCGATTATACTCGCCTGATCAGCTAATACGGAGCAGCTGGCTTTTCCGAACGCAAGAAAAATCCTTCTGGCAAAGTAATTCAAAGCGGCAGATAAATTTGAACAATATTGTAAAACCATTAAGAGCTCCGGTTTATGTATCGGAAACATAGTTGCCCTTTTGTTTACTCGGAATCTTTGTTCTTCAGTTTTCTCTAAAGAATTTTTTGTAGCTAGAAACTTGGAACAGCAGTAAGTTAACGTTACTCAAGGAATAAACATTAAATTACCCGTTGAGCTGTTCTAAATCTGTTGTGAATTTAATGTTTTTTAATCTGAAATATTTTTCGAAAATAAGCGCTTTTTGGATTGTTTAATTAACTGACTAACCTTTTGAAATACATAGATATGAAATAACACTTTGTATTTCTTCCATATACGCCAATTTTGTGTCGTTATGATGGTTTATTTCTATTTTTCTTTTTTTATACACTTTGTTTATACAACACTTATATTAAAAAAATAAAATTAAATAGACATGTTTCTGTATAATTTTATTTTTATACTAACTTTTACTTTGTATTTAACCACGGTAAATTTATAATAATTAATGTTCACTAGTTTTGCTTTCGTGTGTGAAATAGTTTTCATTTCTAATGAAAGGTCTCATATTTGGGTCATGTGCTAAGGGGAAAAAATACCACCTCCTTCGATGTAAAGTGGAGGGACGTCGAGGAGTTGGTAGAAGGCAGCTGTCCTGGCTGCAGAACATCAAATAGTGGACAGGAATAACAAGAGTTCAGAACCTGTTCCAAGTGGCGCAGGATAGAGATGCCTCTGCTGCAGTGATCGCCAACGTTGGGGGGACCTGACACGGCACCGAAAGAAGAAGAAGAAGTTTTGCTTCCACACAAGTATCATCAGGGCTATAGAAAAACTAAACAAAAACACAAATTTACATGTAAGTATATACGAGTACATATGGTATAGTATAATAATAACTGGCAGTGAAGTGAGACTGAGGTCGAAGAAAATAAAGGAATAAGCGAAAAACGTTTATCTATAAAAACTTTGAAAAATTTTAATTACCTACCATTACGCAATTTCTTTGGAAGGCTAGGCAGATGATTATGATGATGATGATGATGTTAGTTTTATCGTTTTTATAAAGAATTTTGACAGGTGTAAAAATAAATTTTTCATTTGTTCCAATGACAATTTGAATAATTTCTTCAATATTATTTTAAAGTTCTTGCTGGTTAAGTGCCTTATTACAGATAATTAAAAAAATGGTGGATACGTGTAACATAAATTAAATAAACACAAAAGTCCGGATCGTCTATGTCAACATGTGCAACATCGAAAAAAACATTATGTGTTTTTACATTATGTGCTTAATTAAAAAACAGTGGACACGTGGAACATAAATTAAATAGACAATATGTGCACCATCTAAAAAGAACATTTTGTGTTAAATTATTTTTATTTTGTTATTTTTTTTTTATATCATTGTATTTTATATTATTTAATTAAGATTTATTTTGTGGGTGTTGGACGATCGAAGTGTGCGCGGGAGATGCCTATTGGTGGCGATGAGGTTCGCAACCCATCACACCGCGTCTCCCGCGGGGCGAAAAGAGAAGGATGGAGTGCCGCATCAGTAAAAGTGTGACAGTCCATTCTTTCTGCCTACCCTTTCAGGGAGACGGCGTGATGGTTAGTTAGTTAGTTAGCTTGATTTATACTCACAATTTGTTTACTGTTAATTCCGAGCAATTTAAGCGTCCTCTGAAAACAAATAAATAATAATTCAATTTTATAGAGTATATTTGTTATAATGATAAGTCATCAATTAAGATTGATCATCAGATTATTATTTTTATAAATGTTTTTTAATACTCGTAGCAGTAGCGAAAATAAATACTTTTTTTTAATAATCGAAATCTATATATTTTTTACTTACTGTCATTTATTTTTGTATACGAATGATGATTTAAATTTTTCTCTTGATCACATCCCGTAAAATATATATATAGACAACTATTTTAATATGATTTAAAAATGAAATGTAAACAATGATGAATGAACTTTTGGCTATTGTAACTTGAGCAATGTTGTAAAATTCAATATTAAATATTTAGTATTAATTGAAAAGTCTCTTTGCTATAAGTTATATTATATTTATTATAAGCCCTGCAGAATATCCCTGGAGAAAGCCATGGCAAGCTAAAGCACTCCGATAACACTTCCGAAAAAATTACTGGCGAGAATGCCTTCGCTACAGTGATCGTCGATTACGAGGAGATACATAAGAAAAAGAAGACGATATTTTTTAGAGTGACAATTTTGCCTTCAAATAAATATCTTGTTCTGTCTTATTAATATTAAAAAAAAAATATTAACTTTGAAGAACTAATACATAGATTATCGGAAAAAATAATATTATACGATAGCCGTTTTAAAATTTACAATATTCTTTTACTTTCTTCAAAATCAGCAGAGATAGCTAACCTAATATTTGATATATAGAATAAGCTACAGCTAGATTAAATTAAATTAAAGAGACAATACACAATCACAGTTAAAATGTCTCAAACTTTACAGAATATATAATCATCTTTAACCCTTACCACTCCAATGTCGAGTGTGTCTCGACATGGTATTTTTTATATCAACTCCTATGTCTACCTAGGCTAGACATTATACGACGCAATTTAAAAAACTAACTAACTAACTAACTAACTAACCATCGCGCCGTCTCCCTGGAAGGGTAGGCAGAAAGAATGGACTGTCGCACTTTTACTGATGCGGCACTCCATCCTTCTCTTTTCGCCCTGCGGGAGACGCGGTGTGATGGGTTGCGAACCTCATCGCCACCAATAGGCATCTCCCGCGCACACTTCGATCGTCCAACACCCACAAAATAAATCTAAAACCAATAATATAAAATACAATGATATAAAATAAAATAACAAAATAAAATAAAAATAATTTAACATAAAATATTATTTTTAGATGGTGCACATATTGTCTATTTAATTTATGTTCCACGTATCCACCGTTTATTAATTTAGCACATAATGTAATAACACATTAGGCATGTTTTTTTTTTATCTTGCACATGTTGACATGGACGATCTGGACTTTTGTGTTTATTTAATTTATGTTACACATATCCACCGTTTTTTAAATTAGCTGTAATTAGGCACTTAACCAGCAAGAATTTAAAAAAAAACTAAATACTAATAATAAGTTTAATAAACTAAACACCTTCCTAATACGGCATTTTAGGCACGTAAAACAATAATGATTGAGGAGTGCAAATGGTTAAATTTCAATAGTCATAATAAACCATAAATCAAGTTCAATAGTCATAATACTTATTATACACATGGATTCTGTTATATAACAATAATTACCCTATGTTTTATGTTAGTAAGATACATATCTTCACCTTAGTGGGCAGGATCATGGATTACAGGACGAGAGAGGTAAGGATTAAGATGTTAACATGACAGAACCAACAAGGGGAGAATTTTTAGGTATAAACCTACCTCACCTTTCGGTGTTTGATAACCCTCCTTCACAAAACTGTTGCCTTAAAATTGTGTGTGGCCAAAATGGTAGACTTATCATTTGAACTGACATATTTAATAATTATTTTGTTTACAATTCGTACACGTATAACTAGATATTTTCTTCTTCTTCTTTATCTTGGTCTAGGTCATATTACCAGATTGTGACGGTAAGCTGTCCTGGAATAAGCATCCAGTCATCCCTCCATCTCTTCGGTCGCCTTCCTGGTAGTCTCGTGCTGTTGACGTTTTCATTTTTTTAAATGTTATTCTTATATACTTCACATGGATCATATGGTCACTTGAAAAGCAGGTTCTTTCCCACCTAACTTTGGTATGTCTTCAGCACCACAGACATACCTTAACTTATTTCTAATCTGATCTCTAAAAGTTTTAATCGAGCTTAGGCTTCTTATTTCTGCCACTCTGAGAAGGTTTTTAGTCCTATAGGTATCGGCTCTCATTTCTATGCCATATTTTTAAAGAAATAATTCATTAAATCATTTGACTTACGTAACTTTTTATCGTGTTTTATCTTGAATAAAGTCAAAGTCGCAGTCTGTATACGAGTATATGGTAGAACTTCACTTTTTTTGCCACTTCAAAATGTCATTTACAAAATAAACAGTGAAATATAACTTCTTACCAGAACTTATTTAATAGTCACTGACGCACAAAGCAGAACTGAAACCTCCTACTTCTTGGTTTTCGGATTTCATTCGTATTAATTATTGAATAATAAATAGCTATTCATTTGAATTACTGACCGAAGTAACTTTTAGATAACTCTCTAAGTAACGAACTAGCACGCCGTCCCCTCGAAGGGATAGGCAGAGAGAATGGACCTTCATAAATCTGACATACCTCTCAAGATTCCTCTACATTTATACATCGTAACATACACGCTCGTCTTTTATTCCGACTTCAAATGTGGCCTCCATTAAGTATTTATTGTCATTCTTTCCTTGGCCTTCCACTGCTTCTTTTTCCACTAACAATGTTTGAAAACATTTTTTAAACCATTCCTCTCATATATTCGTTCTTTATATTTCCAAACCATCTCAGGGATCTCTTTTTTAATGTTTCTCGTGATGCAATCATCTGCGTTACATTTCTATATTATTTTGGCTTGGGATTGATAAATAAATAAATATTCATATATATTTTTTTTATTATTACATATTTAGCGGGCTTCTACTTGTGTTTAACGTCGGGCGGTTATTTTGTAATCATTTTTTTTCAATTAAAAAAAAAATCGTTCGGTACTCCATCACACAGGTACATCGTTTTTTCTACATAATTTCTTTCTACTCAGTCATCTTAATTAAGCATGTATTCTACTTTCATCATTCTTTTAATTGATTTAATCTTCTTCTTTTTCTTCTGCTTTATTTAGGACAGCGTCCTGTTGTTTCTCGGAGCCTGTTCCTAGGATGTAGATGTCCAACTGTCTCGCCGTCTCTTAGGTGGTCTTCGTGGAGGTCGATTGCCTTTTGGTACTTTATTTGCGGATATATTCATCACTCTTTCAGAACATGCTCTTTCCACATGATCTCTCCTGATAAATTTAATAATCTCAGTCAAATAGTCATAAACAAATCAGCATATCTTACGTAGGGCGTTACAAATAAGCAGAGCAGTATCTATCGTCTGAATTTACATAGCACAGGGAAAAGGCTTGGGTACGGGACGGTGTCCCGAAACCCGGCAGAAAGGTTAATTGTCTTGTAAACTGGGGACCGTTTGATTTACCGGGTTTATTGAATTTCTATTTCGAATGTTCTTTCACAGATCAGTTAATAATACCACCGTAAAGCTGTCGTTTGCTGGCCCAACAATAGAGATCATTCAATTCTGTTCAATTATTAACTACTAATACCTTTTGTATAACTACTCTGAAAGATATAAGTTACACCCGCCTAGGTTTATCGGGTTTGTGTTCAGTGATATCGTATTACATTCCATTCAAAAAGATATATACCTCAAAATAATTTAAATCACAAAAATTATATTTGTTATTATTAAATATTAGAACTGCCATTTTATAAATAAGCTAACATTATTTGATTAACCTTATCTTGCTGTTATTATTATTATTTTGTTGAAAAGCTCTTTACATCATTACAGCGCAAGCCAAATCGATGTAAAGGCTAAAAAAGGGTAGGCAGAGAGAATGGATCGCCAAACTACTCGATCCTGACACACGTCTCTAGCTTTCACCACAATCATACAGTCGATTCTTTCGGCATCTTACATGACCGACCCTTAAAATTGGATTGATCTGGTCATGCCAAGTTTTCCTGGGTCTCCCGCGACTCCGTACCCCATTCACACCGTTAACGTAGACTTTCTTTACCATTCTTCCTTCATCCGTGCGTTCCATATGTCCAAACCAATTATGTTCATAATACTTTCTTCCGCTCTACAATAATTCCTTTAATCGGCTTTTGAAATTCTGTCGTACATCGTTTTTTTAGGAAGTATTGTATGTAGTTAGCAAGTAGAAATTACATAGCTGTAATATAACTCTTGTTCTATGTTTGTTAAAACATATCTTGAAAATATTCTCTACTCTCTACAAATATGAATTTTAATAAATGTATTCTAATAGGGCCTATTTTCTCAATAACAACCAAAAACCTACGCAATTCTGTTACAGACATCATTAACGAGGGTATGAAAGTTAAACTTTTAAAAATGGAATAAATTCACAGAGCTCCTTCATGAGTATAGGGTAAAAGACTAGTATGGGGTAATATAATAAACGCTATTACTAGTATTATTTTTAATGTTTTTAATCAAATACAGAGAACTATCGACATATTGATTTATTTAAATAATTATAATTTAAACAACACTTTTTAAATACATGTTTCGGTTATTTACATGTTTGGTTATTACAAAATTTTAACATTAAAAAGAGTTATGTCATAACCGAAACATGTCTGTGAAAAGTTTAATAATGTGTTTTTAAAAACGCTAAGTGCAGCTATATTTATTCAAATATAAATCCCCAACACAAAATGAAGGTGAATATAGAATAAAAATTTTATTTATGATGATGAGGGCCTTCCGGTTTCGCTCTATGCGAGCTTCTTTAGGGCTTTACATAGCATGTGTAAAGCCCTGAAGAAACTCGCATAGGGCCCTCATCCTCACAAATTAAGTGGTTGTATACGAAGTACAAAAAGTGTTTAATTAAGTGATAAATATGTCCAACCACCAAGTAATGGCTTCTTATCAAAACTTATTCACTATTTATTTCCTATCATCTATACAGGTATTTTTCCATCACACTTATTCTGCAACTTATTTTTTATTCTTGCATGAGGCTGTGAATGATCGTCACAGCTGAATATAAAAGATGCATCTCCTATAGCATCAATTCCTAGAATTGTTTGATCCATTATTTTTTAATATTATTGATTTATATAAAACAAAAGATAAAAAGTGTGATCACAAAGTAAATCGGGGTAAAATCGGATTGTAGTCTAGGTCAGTGCTCCACAAACGGTGTGCCGTGAGCCAGATTCAGGTGTGCGCGGTCAAATACATAATGAAAAAAATATTTAACTATACGAGGTGTTTTTTTTTAGGTACACAATATTTATTCAAAATGAAAAAAAAAACACATTAAAAAAATGTTGATTTCTATTATATTGTCGAAACATACCCCTGAAGTATGCTAAAATTTTCAGATGTATTCATTGTTTACTTTGTCTGTGGCAGCCGCTAAGGATATACACGTAGCTAGAAGTCGTGAATTGCGAAAGAGTCGACTCTTGGTGACCTTTTTGTTTTTAGCTCATTCAGCTTTTCCGTGAAAATCTGAAGGGATATTTTTCATTTTTTGTTGGCAACCTTTTGAAGCTGAGTGAGCTAAAAAAATAATGTAAAGGTCACCAACTTCTGAGCTGATTAACGCCCACTTCCAGACCGAACTTGTGCTTTTGATGTGCCGCTGAATTCTAGTTAGAACTTTTGTGCGCCGTAGGTGAGAAAAAATTGCGACGTACTACTCAGGTCACAGAACGCTAGGCTCTTATTCCAGAGGACATGGATTCAAGCTTAAATTCCTTTTTTATAATATTGAACTATTTTCTGCTCATATCGAAGATTGTAAAATAAATTCTAATCCCATTGATTAAATTTTTTTTTTTTTTTTATTACCTTCTTCTTTCTGTGTCTTGTCAGGTCTCCCTAACGTTGACTTTCACCCTTAAGTAGGCCTCATAGTGATGATCTGGGTAAAATATCCAGAGTGGTATCCCCTTGCCTTCTCTGGAGGATTTTCTTTCGGGGTTACCTTCCCTTAGCTGGGTGTATGTGCCACATTGGGGTTCGCGGGGTCTTTAAAAAGACCTGTCGTGGATGCTAGAGAGTTGGACTTAATAGTAGTGTTGCTGTTGTAAATGCAACATGGCGCCTTACGAAATTTTGTAGAGGCATATTTTCCAGCAAAACATACCCCATCATAGCCCTACTACCCCTTTGAACCCCTATACCAATAATTAAAAATATGTAAATTAATTGAGCGCTGTTTTTTATTTTTCTAAACAATATTCAATGCAATTTTTATTTGAATTTTTTTGTACTTTCACATCACTCAATACATGTTTTGTACTTTGCACGTCATTAAGTGCAATTTTTTTAACAATAAAACAATATATAACCAACCAAACCAAACCAAAACCATCACGCCGTTTCCCCGCAGGGGTAGGCAGAGAGAATGGACCGCCACACTACTCTATCCTGGCACACCTCTCTAGCTTCCTCCACATTCATACATCGAGTCATACACGCACGTCGATTCTTCCGGCTTCTGACATGACCAACTTTTAATATTTGGTTAATTTGGTCATGCCATGTTTTCCTCGGTCTACCTCGACTCCTTACTCCATTTAAATTGTTAACGTATACTTTTTTAACCATTCTTTCTTCACCCATGCGCTCCATATGTCCGAACCAACGAAGCGAACCTTTCATAATTTTGTTCATAATACCTTCTTTCGCTCTACACTCCTTCCTAATATCAGCATTTGAGATTCTGTCGTACATCGTTCTACCACACATACGTCTTAGGGACCTCATCTCTACCGCATTTATTCTGCTCTCATCTTTCTTCTGCCAGTTCCATGCTTCGCTTCCATACATAAGGGTTGGAACCAGAACTCCATTGTGAACGGCCATTTTCGCTTTCATTGATAAATTCTTGTTTCCAATAACTACTTTTAAAGCTCCATTCACTTTGTTACCCGCACCAACCCTTCTTTCAATATCACTGTCCGTTCGGCCATCCGCTGTGAACATGCTACCTAAATACACAAATTCGCTCACCTGTTCCAAGTTCTCTTCATTTACACTTATATTACAAACTGTCATTTGCTCTTCCCTTTCAAAAACTAACACCTTTGACTTTCCGACATTCATCATTAAATCGTTCGACTTGCATACCTCATACATTCTCGACACCAAGACTTGTAATTCGTCCGCACTATCCGCAACGAGAACGGCGTCGTCCGCGTAAAGCAGCCAGTTTACAGACAGATCATTCATCTTAGCACCAGCATTTATACCTTTAAGTTCTTTCATACACTTGTCCATATACAGATTGAACAACCAAGGGGACATCACGCAGCCCTGCTTAACACCCTTCGTGATATCAAACCAGGGCGTGATGTCCCCATTTACCCTAACACTGGCAGTGCTCCCTTCGTAGAGAGAAGCAACCGCCCGTATCAGTTTTGTGCTCACTCCGTATTCGGACAAGATTGACCACAGTTTTTCTCTGTTCACTCGATCATAGGCTTTTTGCAAATCGACAAACGCACAGAAAAGCTTACTCTTTCAGTCGTCGTCTTTTTTACTCTTACTATTAAAATTCGACCGTAGAGTTTACCAACGGCGCTTAATAGGCTTATTGCCCGGTGATTTCCACAGTCCATACGAGACCCCTTTCCCTTATAAAGAGGCATGATAACAGCCCTCCTCCAGTCGAGCGGCGTATATCCCTCCTCTAAACACTGGTTAAAGAGTCTATATAACCATGCTGAAACCACCGGCCCACCGTTTTTGATAAACTCTAAGGCTACACAGGCATATCCGACAGCTTTTCCACCTTTCATACATCTTACAGCACTTACTATCTCGTTCAAATTTATTTCAGTAATTTCACTTCCGCTGTTCGTGCAACTCTCATTTGTAAAGCTCATTCTTATTGAATCTTCAGTCATTTCACTGCCATACATATCTTTAAAGTACTCCATCCATCTTCCTTGTATACTTTTGAAATCAGTAATCATTCTTCCCTCACTACTTAAAATTGTCTTCGCACAACCACTTTCAACCGCTTTTATATAATTATTTCAAATGTACAAGGGGCCTAGTGTTAAATCTAGATGTAAATGTAGGGTTATTTATAATAATAAGATTTGAAGGTCAATAAGAACACATAAAAAATTGGACGTGAAGGCCATTTTATTTGGATGTTATTATATTATGTATTATTTTAATTGAATTTATGACAATAATAAGGAAGACTCTTTGAGAAAGGATGAGGAACACGGCTATCCGGGAAATCCTCAAGGTGGAGGATGCTGTCAGATGGGGCAGAAAACACAGAAGACACCGGAATGCGCACATGCAGAGGATGGATCCCTCCAGAATCCCATACGTTGTGGTGCATCAGATTCCTGTCCTGAGGGATAGGTGGGAGTCAACTTTTCAAGAAAGACCAGCCTGACTACAAGAATAGACGATAGGTCTAAAAGGAGAAGAATTACTTTATCAAACTAACTATGTATGTAACCACTACGGATATTCAATATTTGATTTATTTGATCGTGCCACGTTTTCTTCGGTCTTCCTCTACGTCTGGTTCTTTATATTTACTTTTTTTATCATGTTTTCTTCATTCATTCTTTCCATGTGTCCAAACCATCTTAATGTTCGTTTCATAATATTGTTCAAAACACTTTCATTGGCACTCCATTCACTTCTTACATTTTCATTCGACACTCTATCATACACAGTTTTCCACACATTCGTCTAAAATATCTTATTTCTACTGCTTTATTCTACTTTCATCCTTTTTTGACAGTCCCATGCTTCGCTTGAATACATAAGAGTCTGTAAAATAACAATTTGTGCGCTGCCATTTTAACTTTTTTGGATAGGCTTTTGTTTGCGATGACAACTTTAAGTGCCTGCCCCAATCCTTCTTTCAATATCCATCTTCAATAGCCCTTTCTTTGTTAACATACTACTTAAATATACCAACTCATCTATTTATTCCTGATTTTCATTCACGCTAAAATGACTTTACTATTTTTTTAAATTTCGATATATCTGTATTTTTTTTATGTTTTTTAGAATTATTTTTCTTCTGAACCGTTGTTAACTGTTGCATAATATGATTTTGTCACCAAATATTAAACATAAGAGAATACATTTTATAATATATGTTTTTATACTAGTATATTTGACTGATTTATCAAAGTCTTTCTCTTTTGAGATTTTTTAACGGGATGGACGTATCGCTATCAATCACCCACCGAAAGTTTTCAATCGTAATACGGCACATAAAACCTGTACCCAAAAGAAACTTTGTTTTAAATTGTCGCATTTGTCTTGTTTAAAAACCGAGTGTATTCAACACTCGCCTCGATAGCTTTTCTCGGGATAATCCGAAACCCAGACACTTTCCTACTTTACGATCTTCTCCGACATATTATAACTTTTGCTTATTCCGCTTGAGGAATACTTTAGTTGGGAACTATGGCCGTAATTTTGCGCGGAATACAAATATTTCGTTTAGGAAACAAAAATAGAGAGTGCCCTCCGTACCGAGCGGGGGTGGCTTCAATACCAACTTGCCGAAACATTCGCCATTCACCGGGCGGGAACGCTTTTTATACCTCTATGTGGGTGATTTAGCTTAAAATATGGTCTTGTTAGTAAAAACAGTCGCCTATTAAATACAGGAGAAGGACGGTGTACTCATTTGAATATTTCCATGGTTGAGTATACCAATAAATAATTCACAAAGTTATGAAATAGTGTGGTGTTCGTTTATATTATCGAAATATATATTTAAAGTTATTTAGCAACAACAACAACAAACCATCACGCCATTTCCCCGCAGGAGTAGATAGATATAATAAACCGCCACACTACTCTTTTCTGAGGCACCACTCTAGCTTCATTCATTCCATTAATTTATTCATGTATTTATTTATAAAGATTACAAACATTACAGATGTTACAATTCGTTACAAGTCGTCTGCAACCTCAAAATTACATAATTAGACATACATATTTTCAAAATAACATTTTAAAAAATAACAAAATACATAAATACTACGGCATCAGAGATAACAATCACAACATTGATATTGCATCCCTGAGGCAACTCACACTTTCAAGAAAAATGTTGACCCCCGAGGCGACCCGATTAAGCAATAAGATTGCCCTACCCACAGGCATAACCATTGGCATGTTTGTTCTGCAGCGCGGCAAATAAAACAATCTGTGCTGTCTTTCACGAAGGTAATTATCAGACTTCTTCCTCCACATTCACACAACGAGTCATACACCCAAGTCAATTCCTCCGACTTCTAACATTACCAACCTTTAAAATGTTCTTAATTTGGTCATGCCATGTTTTTCTCGGTCTACCACCGTACTCAATTTACATCGTGAACGTATTCTTTCTTAACCATTCTTTCTCCATCCATGCCCTCCATATGTCCGAATATATGCACCAATTCTTGTTGGAAAGGGGAAAAATAAACGATTGTTAAAGAAAAACGATTTTTACATAATATATTTAACAATTTTTTTAGCATAACCAAAATTGATAAAAACAAATCAATGATATGTTAAAAAGAAAATCACTGATATATTTAAATAAATCACAGAATTGTTAAAACAAATCACTGATGTCTTAAAACAAATTATCAAAAACTTAGAACAAATCTTTGAAATGTTAAAACGAATCACATATATGTTAAAACAAATCATTGATATGATGCATACAAATAATTGTAAAACAAAATAAGATTACGTAGAAATAACAAAAAAAAATAGTCAACTCATCATCACCAACAGCAATGGCGTTAGAGTCCACCATGGGCTTCCTCCAGAATTCTTCGCCACTCTTCGTATTCTTCAATTTATAGAACCAAATACCCTAAGGTCCCCCTCCACATCATCCATCCACCTCAGTTTTGGTCTTCCCACACTTCGCTCTCCATCGGCCTCTGTATTGAGGATCTTCATAGCCAACTGTATCCATAAAATCGATGTTCACTATTAACATTATATAAAACCTATTAACTAAGTAACCATTACGCCGTCTCCCCGAAAGGGTAGGCAGAAAGAATGGACTGCCACATTTTAACCGTCGCGGCACTCCATCCTTCTCTTTTCGCCCCACGAAAAATGCGGTGTGATGGGTCGCGAACCTCATCGGCACCAATAGGCATCTCCCACGCACGCTTCGATCGTCCAACGTCCACAAAATAAATCTAAAACAAATAAAATAAAAAACCGTGATACAAAATAAAATAACAAATAAAAAATAATTTAACACATAATGTTCTTTTAGATGGTGCATTTGTTGTCAGCTGAAGGATCCGTACATTTGTGTTTACGAGATTTAATTTATATTTCACGTATCCACCGTTTTTTTTTTAAGTAACTGTAATTAGGCACTTAAAACAATCCAACACCAGCAAAAACTTAAAAATAGTATTGAAGAATTTCTTCAAATTGTCATTGGAACAAATTAATGCATTATGTATACATTATACAATATATAAAAAAATAAAACATTTCGGTCAAAAAATACATCACCTTGAACATTCCAGGTATATTTAAAGCATCGAAATAAGCCAAAGCTATCAGTGGTTGAAAATAAATAAAATACTACCAAGTCTTCAAATATTCTTACATTTTTATATCAGCCGTTTCCTTGTTGGTTCATTTCTTTTACATTATAACATATCATTATGCGGGAAACCTTTGCCCTTTACTACGCGGAAATGTACTGTGCTAAACATCTGTATTTTTCCCAGTTAATGAGTAAACAAATATGTTTTATTTTAAGTACTTTTAAACGTGCTCGAATAACCCTTGTACTCCACCCACATTTGATGGGTATCCAAAGCGAACGTGTATATTCAAAGGTTAGGGGACCCAAAACATTTATCCCTGTTGCAGAATATGTTATCATTTTATACGTGCACTGTAATCATATGCCCGGTAAACATAAAGGATAGGCAACTACACTGTTCTATCATAATATACCACTCAAGAATCATATAGGTACATATTATTTATTTAAAATAATAGAAGTGCGTATTTGTCGATTATCACAATTTTTTGGGTGATCCCATTTATTTATTATTTATTTCTATTTTCCTTTTTTATACACTTTGTATTTACAACCCTTTTTTTTTAAATACAATTATATAGAGATGTTTCGAACGAACAGTCCTTTTTCAGTAAAGACACATATTTATTAAAATATTATAAAATTGTTGTTGTTTACATGATCTGACAGATGTTATAAATGTGCTTTTGTTATAACAAATATTATGATTCAATTTTAAATTTTAAATAATTATTTTAAGTTCTTCAACCATCATAACAACATAAAGTATGGCGTATATAGAAGAAATTATTTTTTATTTTAAGAATGCCAATTTAACGGCTTTTTCGATAATTTATACAAATTAAATACTTAGTTTTGTCTGAAGTGACATGTTTCGCCTTGCTAAGGCGAATCACTTACGAAGCAAGCGGTCAAATACCATAAAGTCAAAAGTACGCATAGTTATTTAATTAAAATTGTTTGAATAATAGGAGCATATCGTCAATGGGACTTTTTTATATGATATATTATATACTTCTATATTTTTTGTAAATAAAAATATAAAAATTTCAAGGTTTTCTAATATAAAGATAATCTCGCGATTTACTGAAATCTCTTGATGGAAGTTCATTTTAAATAATAAATTAATATAACGATGTTTTCAATAACTGTTTCAATTTTTGTGTTTATTTCGACAGTGGCCGGTTTTGCCAGGCTGGCTGGCATTGGCAGACTGGTCCAGATAGCCCGAGACCAGGCAGATTTTCTCCTCTTACCCTAATGTTGCAGACTATCGTGCTTTATTTTTTTTAAATCATTTTCTTAAACTTATTCACATTCATCATCAAATCATATCGCATTAGTCATTTCTCTACCTTATAAATTATAAGTGTTAAAGGTTATCATGTCCTTCATTAATTTCATTTAAGTTCTACAGCGAAACATCTATACTAAGTTTTTTTTAATAGTCCATTGTTTTGGCCGCAACACTATGATACTTCAACATGATTACTGTTAAAATTTAAAACACTGTTATAATATCACAATTTCTTTTTATTTACTGAGAGTCGCGACAGCTGTTTCGCCAACCGATGTTGGCATCATCGTGAGTTTATTGTAACACCTCATGATGCCAACATCGGTTGGCGAAGCAGCTGTCGCGGCACTCAGTAAATAAAAAGACGACCTTCGTGGCAGAGTTGTAAAAGCTCTGAATTCCATACCGAAGGTCCCGGGTTCGATTTCCGGCGATGGCAGTGTGATTGTCACA
The DNA here is from genome assembly GCA_022606425.2 of Lepidostoma basale. Taxonomy (NCBI): domain Eukaryota; kingdom Metazoa; phylum Arthropoda; class Insecta; order Trichoptera; family Lepidostomatidae; genus Lepidostoma; species Lepidostoma basale. The sequence continues at coordinate 173,246 of JAHDVF020001493.1, forward strand.
CTGTCTTTGGTCTGGTGTAGAATTCACGTGACAATAAAATGGCGATAGATTGGCTACTTATCACATGTCATGAGAATCAATATAAAAGCTAAAAAAATAAATTGTATACAGTAATAGGTTTCAAACGACCTGTTGTATACAAAAAAAAAAAATAATGAAAATGTAATATAATAAGTGTTTTAAATTTTAACAGTAATAAGATTTTTTTGTTAATGCGTTTTTCTTTTTTGTATGTATCCAAGGCACATGATGTTCCAATGCTGATTTTTTACTTACTTCTTGCATACATAAAAAAAAGGTTTATTGTATAATCAATGTGATATGGTTATTACTTTATACAATCCCGTAACCAACAATTCTAATATTATTACACTCCGAAAAAAACACAATTTTTTTTTCACTGTTTGGGTTGTGATCTAGGGAACAGGCCACGTGCCTTCTGATCCACGAGACGTGGGTTTAGTCTTGCGCTTGATCCGAACCTTTCTCAAAATAATGAGTTGTTAATTCGGTTCATATCAGGGGTTGTATAAATTTTCCAATGTAATAATTAATTGCAATAGTTTTTTGTCACATTTTTTTTTAACTTAAAATCACTTATTCACTTATGATTTCAATAATTCATTTTGTTTTAAATAATGAAACATAAAAGTTTGTAAAAAAATATGCTTTAAATGTATAAAACTTAAAATACTATTGTATATTTACTTTAAACTAATATTTTTGTCTTCGACCGGTTTCGGCAGCTCACTGCCAACAAATCAATCATCAAATTTTGTTAGGCTTATGTATGAAATGAAAAAATGTTGGGGGTTGAAGTTTAAATATTCCATATAATCCAATAGTGTTAGGAGGTTTGGACAATATTTTCATTATAATTTTTTTTTTTTTTTTTATTAAATTTTAATTTTTGAAAGCGAGAAATTGTTTTAAAAACAAATATACTCGTCAACAAACCAAGGTAACTGAGAGGTGGCTCTGAGGTAGGGTGGGCTGAAGTGGCGATGGGCTGGCCATGTCTGTCGAGGAACCGACGGCCGATGGGGGTGACGGGTTCTGGAGTGAAGATCGCGTGCAGTATTCCGCAGAGTTCGACGTCCCCTTGCCCGCTGGACCGACGATCTGAAGAGGATTGCTGGACCTGGATGGATGGGAGCGGCAATGGATATGGGGCGGTGGCGTTGTTGGGAGAGGCCTACATTCAGCAGTGGATGACAGACGGCTGATGATGATGATGATGATGAGCAATAATTTCATTTAGTACAATTAAATTGAAAAAATGCATTTTTATTACAATACACACCAACAATCACGCAGCCTCCCCGAATAGATAGGCAGAAATAATGAACCGCCATACTGTTATTTCTTGATATACTTGATATACTTCTCTCGCTTCCTCAACATCATACATCGCATCATGCATGCACTTTGGTTTTTCCTACTCATCTTGTTACCGTTTAATATTTTATTGATTTGATCGTAAAACGTTTTCCTATGTCTTCCTCTGTTACTTGTCCCGCTAACATCTTTAACATATAATTTCTTTACCATTATTTCTCCATTCATTCTTCACATGTGTTCAAAATATCCTTATGATCCCTTATTTATGTTGTCCATGATACTTTCATTTGCACTGCATTGACTTTTTATATTTGCGTTTGAGATATTTTTTTTTTATTGCCGATTTATGTTTGGCTTAAATAAAAAAAAACAAAACTGTAGATGAAAACGCTTAATTACAATAATGAAAATAAAAAAGACTGTAAAGAATCTTTTTATAATGTATATTTAGTTAAAAATCTATCGCAATATATTTAATTTATGGTGATTATTATAATAAATATTACTAGTAAACTCTTCTCAAAAATAAATAAGTAAGCAAACGTACCGACTACAAAACAGTTAGTAACAGAACTGCTAAAAGCAGGTAACTACGAAATCAATAAAACATTTAAAGGCAGCCATATTTAAAGTCGGAAGAATCGACATGCGTAAATGATACGCTAAATAACATAAATTTGAATAAATACAATTGTACTAAGTATTACAATAGTTTATTTCATTTATCACAGACATGTTTCGGTTATAACATTACCTTTTTCAATTCACAAAATGTAATACGAGTACTACGTACTGTTATACATATTTATTCAAATATGAATCCATTATACAAACTGAAGGCGAATATATAGGAGAAACGTTAATTTGATTTAAAGAACTGTTTTAAAGCATTTTGTGTCTACCTTGTTTAATAAACCTCTAAGCTTTTGTGGTATTTACTTCTAGAAAACAACCACGAATTTCCGAACACAGCGTAATGTGAACACATTTAAATGACAATTTGCTTAAGTGCGTAGGTCTAACGAGAAAATAATTCGCAACAAGCTTATTAATTTGAAACGTGCGGGCGGACTATGTATTATCTAAGCAGTCCCCGATTAATCCTCTAGGTTAGTAATCGAACATGACATGTGAGGATTAGAGCCGGCTTGTGAGGGGTCACTCTAGGTGGTCAGCGGACCCCTAACCCCGGATACTCCTCAACCGGCTGGCAGCCATCTTGAACCCGTCGGGGTCGAAGGAAGCCCTTATCTGTTTATTATAAGGGAAAATCACCACTTTAAAGGGTGAATTTGAGCAGTTAAGGGCACGGCAGGAGACCCTGATTGTCAAGAGTTTTCGGAAAATATTATAATATTTTACTGTACTGCCTTCAGCAGTATAGGTTACACTGTCATATGTAAAGCATGCGTATCTATATATTCTACATAACATACATAGATAAAGTAACGAAACACCCAAAACAAATGGATGAATGTGTAAATGTTTTGATAATCATTTAATAAAGAATGTAATGTGATGAAAATATATTTAGTACTTTTGTATGAAGCACTTAATTTGTGGTGTAGCATTATTATATTTATATTATTGTTTATACAGTGCTTATTTTATATTAACGAACCAACCGGTTTCGCTTCCACCGAAGCTTTGCCAAGGTTACAGATACTTTCTTTCAAAACAAATTTGAATTATTTTATAACATTACTTAAAAAAACGTTGTTTATTATTTTACTACTTTTACTTGATATATTCAGAAATAGTTTTGTCTTAATGGGACATTAAGTACTGAAGTTCTATTTGCAAAATATATCAATACCCTAAAATACTTATAAAAATACACAAATTCACCTTTATCGACAGACCTCAAATAACAAAGGCAAATACTGGAACAGCTAGAAGGCATTCTCTAACAAAAAAAAGAGCATTGAGAACTGTGTATTATAGATAAACAATGAACAACCAGCAACTGGCACATATATCTACGATGAGAGATCTCGGGATCATCTATGAGAGTAGGCTGACTTTTCGTGCACATATTGAGAGGATTTGTGGCACTGCACTGAGGATGTTGGGCTTCATCGTCCGGACCGCCAGAGTTTTCAGTGATCCCAATGTGCTCAGAGTCCTATACAACGCATTGGTTCGGAGCAGACTCGAAAGTGGTTCTGTGATATGGAATCCTCACGAAGCGAGATATTCCGTTATGCTGGAGAGGGTTCAGAAAAAACTTCTGAGGTATCTCTACATGAGGGAGTATGGTAGCTATCCGTGGCTCTATCCCACGGCATTTCTTTTGGGAATGCTCGGAACCAATTCTCTACAGCTTCGAAGAGATGGACATCTAATTACCCATTTCTTTAGATTAATTGGGGGATACTTCGAGAACTCGGCCGTACTGGAGGGTGTTCGGCTTTTTGTCCCCGATAGATATCTCCGACAGCGACAGCACAGATTGTTTTACTTACCGGCCGCCAGAACCAATCTGCCTCTGGTGACACCGGTGGGAAGAGCAATTAGTCTGCTGAACGCGGTCTCCTCGGAGATCGACTTCTTTCATGTTAGTGAAAGTACGTTCAGAAGGCAAATACTCTTAATTCTGGAGAGTACCCTGTCTTCCTAATGTTGAACCATCTCTCATGCGTTTCTGGTAGTATACTATATGCAATATATTATTTTACCTGTTCTCAATAGATGCCTTAAAAATAAATATTGTAATGTCTGTTGATGAAATAAACCGATTTCATTTGAAAAATATGCATAAAACTTACATAAAAGCAAACAATGAACTAGCCAACATGATAATCATTGCCGCTACTCAACACGTTCGTATTAATTAAACTAATTAACCATCATAAAGCCACAACGAAGGGGTAGGCAAAAATAAAAGACCACTATATACTCAATATCCACTACCACTATTTACAAAAATAAAAAAACACTATATAATACGAGTATATACTCAATTAAAAATAAGCAGCATATTCAAACGTAGTATCTGCATTTTTTAAATCGCTATTTACATCATTACAGCGCCAGCCAAATCGATGTAAAGGAAATATCATACTGATTCTGTTTTCCTGACAATTTCTCTTGCTTCCTCAACAATCATATATCGTATCATTCACGCACGTCGAATTCTCCGACTCTTTACGTGACCGATGTTTATTATTTGATTGATTTCATTGTGCCATATTTTCCTTAATACATTTATTTTAATCAAAAATGTTAAATGTACTTTTTTTTTTTAATTAATGTATTGGCATTTGTAAAAATTTTATATTTTTTGATAAATTTAAGGCGTTAACACTGTATAAATTCATAATGACGATTTTTTATGAATTGACGTTTTTCCACTTTTAAGTTAATTTTTCTCGACATGTTTCGAAAGCTATAAACCTTCGTGATGAAGGTGTAAAGCCTCCGAAATATGTCAAGAAGATTAAACTCAAAATTAGAAAAAAATATTATTTTAGAAAAATTCCTCAATGTTACAATATATTGTTTTAAATTATGAAAATGAATTGTAAAAGATTTTTTTCAAATTTATATTTAGTTAGAATCCACTAATGTTTACGTGTTCGACCGGTTTGGGCAGCTCGCTGCCATCTTCTGGTGGCATCTTTATTAACAATTAACCTCTACCATAAAATATCAAATAACAAAATTATTTTTTTAAAGATCTGCTTTGAAATACGTTACCGAGAAATCTTTTATTCTATGCATTACTTATAAATACACGCTTAATTGAAAGATGCTGTTCTTAAAGGGGCCACACAAAGCATCGTATACTCGCCTGGGCTCACTAATTCTGCAATGTAAACACAATTCAGTTAAGAACTAACAAAGTAGGGGGTGTAAAGGAGCTCGAGTTGAGAGCATGGAGGTAGGTACCGGGCATAATGCAAGGCGCCGAGTTCGTACGGGCACCAAGTACATGTTTTCGTGTGTTGGTGCACAGTTTTCGCTTGATCGCCTCCTAAGTACAGCGATCGTTACGTATAGACCCTACAGACTAATGATTTAAGCCCGCCTCGGCGATGCAGTCTACGAGCGAAATTCTAGGGAAGCGCTGAAAAGCGTGCATTCTTTATAATCGCTGGATTAGCAACACATCGCAACCATTACAAATCTTTATTTAACTTTTTTATTAAATAAAACGATGTTTTTTATAAAACTACTTCCAGTTATTATCTGTATTTCGACAGCGAACCGGCTTAAGCTAGCTGACATCGACAGACTGACAGACCAGTTTGTCAATGCCAGCTAGCATGGCGAAACCGGTCGCTGTCGAAATAAAGAAAATAAGAGGATGTAGTTAATAAACGAAGAAAAATTTTTCCATAATTATTATTTTAAACGCAGATCCATCTAAGGATTCCAATTCTAATTTAAGAATATCAGTTAAATCAATAATTATTTATTTTCTTCTTCTCCTTTCCTTCTTCTTCCCCAACGTTGGCGATCACTACAGTAAAGGCATCTCTATCCTGCGCCATTTGGAACAGGTTCTGAACTCTTGTTATTCCTGTCCACTCTTTTTCGCCATAGTGATTCCTGGGAAAAGGTGACCAGATTGGTTTCCCGTTGCCTTCTCTGGTGGATTTTTCTGTTTGGGTTACCTTCCCTTAGCCGGTTGAATCTGGTTTGGAGGCGCCAGAAACTCGCCTTTCATCCCCTCGTTATCTGCTGTGATCACACGGTTATGAGTGTGAGTCCCATTGTCCGGGGTTCACGACAGTTGGACTAGTCAATTATTTTACATACTTTTAATTTACTAATTGTAATTAAATATTTCAATTGAAGACCAATTTATATTTTCATTTATTTTGATGAATTTATGTTTACATTTTTATTTTATTTTTACGATTATACTCATAAGTATCGAAAACGTCGTGCCCATTAATTTATTATACGTGTATTTTGGTATTTTTTTTAAATAATCATGTTATTCGTAACCATCACGATTAAGATTAAAACTAAGGATCAAAAAAACAAAATATACGATTATCAGCAAGAAGAGAATACATCCGGAATCAACATTAAAAATGGAAAACGTTAAACTAGGGCGGGTCAATCGATACAAATACCTAGGATGTTGACTAAATGAAGAAATTGCTCAAAATAGCTTCTTCAAAATGAAACCAATTCGACCTACCAGTCGAATTGCAAATGAGAATAGTTCGATATTACTTGCTACTAAAAATTTGGATGCTCATGAAATGTGAATATATCGTAAAATCTTTAAAAAACCGTTTTCAGAAATTATCTTCTACTTCTTCTTATTTCTCAGCCTATTCCCGTCCACTCCTGGACAAAGGCCTCCTCCATTCACTTCCATGTCACTCTATCTTGTGCAGACTGCATCTACGTTATTTCGAAGTGTCTGTTCAGATCATCCTTCCACCGTAGTTGCGGTCGCTCTGCACTTTTCCTTGCCGCCCACGGTCTCTAAGTCAGCAGTCTTCTTGTCAATTTTTCATCTGAGCTTCTGGCTACGTGACCTGTCCATTGCCATTTTAGAGTCGCTACTCGGTGGATTATGTCAGTGACCTTTGGTTTTTCTCTCACCGTCTTTCTGGTTAAGGTATCTTTTAACTTCTTTAACTAGTTCCACAATCAGTTCAACTCTCTTTAACTAGTTACAGATTCACAATCAGTTCAACTCTACAGTATTCTAGGGTTTATCCCTTTATTATTGTCAACAATTTATTATTCTTCTTCTTCTTCTTCTTCTTCTTTCTCAGCCTATTTCTCGTCAACTCCTGGACAAAGGCCTCCTACATTAGCTTCCATATCAATCTGTCTTGTGCAGACTGCATCCAGGTTATTCCGAGGTGTCTATTCAGATCATCCTTTCACCGTAGTTGCGGTAGCCCTTAACTTCTCTTTGCCGTCCACGGTCTCCAAGTCAGCAGTCCTCTTGTCCATTTTTCATTAGAGGTTCTGGCTACATGACCAGCCCATTGCCATCAATTACCAAAATTTACGTATTCTGCTCCTTTAGCTCGTGCATAAAAAAACGCGTTTAATTTTCGTTACATATGTTAACGCCTTAGAAAAGCATGACATATATTTCCCATAAATTATTTAAATTAAAATAAATCTTCTAGAAAACAGGCGTTTTCATTCGTATCAATGTTTTTTTTGTTTTTTTTTACATATGTATGCTGCTTAGATTGTTTTGCTTAAAGAACGAAAAAGTGTGGCATTATTATGATACGTATACAAAAGCGTTCTTCAAATGCCGACGTGTTAAACATGCACGGAGACGTTAGCTCAGTACCGCTCCGGGGGTACGGCGCTTGTCGGTGGAGGAAATATTTCCTTTATGCTGTCAGGTGCATAGTACACAATGTACTGCCATACAATGCTGTAATCACAGCAGTAATCTTCTGTAGCCATCTAACAACTAATACCTTTAAACTATATTACTTCACGTGGGAGATTATTTCGAACACATCCACAGGAAGTGAGATTGCACACTATTGTTTTTGAAGTTGGAACAAATTATTCCTAAACCTTTCATGCGTCAAATTTTATTATTTGTTTCTTGAATAATGGTGTAAAACTCCATATTAAATAACTAATATGAATTAAGTACGTTTGCTTTCTTTAAGTTATATTATACAGGGGGTAAATACTATTGACTTTAGAAAGTATCTTGTCTTCCTAATGTCGAACCATCTCTAATGCGTTCCTGGTACTTTGTTGTGTTTTTATAATATTTTACCTGTACTTAATAGATGCTTTAAACATTTTCCTGTTTGTAATGTCTATTGAGTTAATAAACTGATTTGATTTGATTTGATTTGATTATGTAAACGACATGTTTTATCTTTCTAAGGCAATATCATATGTCACATTTGATAAACGTAATTATTTATTTGTCTTTTTCTTTTTTTATTTACTTTGTATATACAACACTTTTAAAATTACATATCAGACATGTTTCGGACAACCAGTCCTTCTTCAGTGATACATATTATAAAGAAACATATTTACGATATTATAAAATTGTTTACAAATTGTTTACAAATATTATCAATTTTGACAGATGTTATAAGGATTAATTTTTTATAGATCCAGAAGAAGATACTGGAGGGACCATGTAGCCCGAATGGATGGTGACAGACTTGCATATACAGCCGCTTATGAAATCCCCTCCGGACACCGCCCACCTGGAAGACCGCCTAAGAGATGGAGGGACAGCTGGATCTCATCATTTGACGAGACATGATTTCTGTATCACAGATCGTCAGATCTATTAAAAGAAGTAAAAGAAGAAGAAGAAGAACATCTGTCATTGTATTATAACATCTGTCAAAACTGATCATATTTGTAAACAGTTTCATAATATTTTAAATATGTATATTTATAATGAGTATCACTGAAGAAGGACTGGTTGTCCGAAACATGTCTGATATGTTATTTTAAAACTGTTTTATATACAAAGTATAATATATAAAAAAAGAAAAAGACAAATAAAACATCTCTAACACGAAGTATGGCGAACGTTGAAGTAATTTTTTATTTTAAAAACTTACTTGTATACTATTGTAACTAATAATTGATTTTAACACACATGTAGCAATAAAAAACACTTTTATAATTTGGAAAAATACGTTTTAACTTTGATATGAAGTCATTACTGGTTGGTTTGACACATTTAAAAATAAAAATAAGCAATTTTTCAGTTAGTACAAACCACTTAATTTGAGATAGTAACACCAACCGGTTTCACTCTATAACGAGCTTCCTCGGGGTTTTATATTACACAATACAAACTAAACTGTTAAAGTTTCGTTTGTGAATAGCCTTGAGGAAGTTTGCTACAGAGTGAAACCGGTTGGCGTTACTAACTCAAATAAAGTAGATTATACTAAATTTAAAAAAATATTTTTTTTTTAATTGAATTTAATTTAAATATTTTATCTATAAGTAAATTGAATTTTAAATTATATAACGAATAAAAGTTTAATTAAAATAGTGTTTTAAAATCAATTTCAAGGTAATTATTATTTTTGGTATAAAAAGGAAAAGAGTTAAATGAGTTTTCGTCAAAATGTCACTGTTCCGGGAAAAGTTTATAGTATCAATAAAATATAGGAAAATAGTTCCGGAAAATAAAAAGATTTCATTCCAATTCAATTACACTTATTTATTCCGCAAATAAGACATTACGAATACGCACAGATGGTTTCATATAGCTTATTTGGGCTGAAATAAGAGAATAACTGTATCGGAAACGCATAAAACCAAATATACCCGGGGCACACAATGGAGTCACTATTAATAACGCGCATATATGTTTGAATATTGAAACTATTTGAGTATCTCTCATTCGATAGTAACATATTTAGGATATGCATTTAGCTGCAATCCTGACATGATTGAGATATCAAAGGCTTATATTATTATTTTTATTACTTAAACTTCTACACACTTTTAATACACTTTTAATATTTGTAAATTTTGAAAATTTGGTTTGGTTCATGTGGTGGTTAAGTGCCTAATTACAGCTAATTTAAAAAACGGTGGATACGTGTAACACAAATAAAATAAACACAAAAGTCCGGATCGTCCATGTCAACATTTGCAACATCGAAAAAAACCATTATGTGCTAATTTAAAAAACAGTGGATTCGTGGAACATAAATTAAATAGACAATATGTGCACCATCTAAAAATAACATTTTGTGTTTAATTATTTTTATTTTGTTATTTTATTTTATTTTATATCATTGTATTTTATATTATTTGTTTTAGATTTATTTTGTGGGTGTTGGACGATCGGAGTGTGCGCGGGAGATGCCTATTGGTGGCGATGAGGTTCGCAACCCATCACACCGCGTCTCCCGCGGAGCGAAAAGAGAAGGATGGAGTGCCGCATCAGTAAAAGTGTGACAGTCCGTTCTTTCTGCCTACCCTTTCGGGGAGACGGCGTGATGGTTAGTAGTAATAGTAGTAATATTTGTATCCAAACCACTTTATTTGTCAATACATACCGTTTTCGCTCCCGCCGGAGCTTCGTCAGGGTGAGAGAATAAACTAAACATTAAATGAGAGAACAAGAAATGAAAAAAAATTATATTAAATGAAGGGGAGAAAGAGGGGTACAAGAAAGTGTGCCCGAGGACGAATAGGATGTTAGAACGGTAAGTCATTATCATTAGGGAAAAATTATGGATAATTTCTAATTATTATTCAAGTGGCGGACAGGGGAGTTAAATATTTTTATGGGAATATTTAAAAATATTTACAATCAAAGCACTTACCACTCGGTCACGAAGGTCGTAGTATAAATACAAGAAAAAAAATCACCATGGCGCCGATTCTACGAAGATGATCCTATGCAGGGATTGGTTCGCCAGATCTATCCTGATAAACCTTCATGGCATGTTTTCCTCACTTTTCAGCGACTTTGTACTCTATTCACATCGTTTACGTTTATTATCACTTTTTCTACGTTTCTACGTCACTATTTTAACGTTTATTTTCACATTCAACTATGTCTATCATCCGTACATTCCATGTATTCAAATCAGTGCATTGGTATCATTTTAATTTCGTTATTATAAATATTTAATAATTTTTCCGTACAAAAAAAATATAATACAAATTATAATATTTTTAAAAAGAATATTTAAAATGTAAAATATATAATTCATGTTTTTAATTGAAATTTCTAGGTAGAAGTTCATTTGAAATAAAGAAAACAAAATAAATTTGATACAAAATATATTTATTATTACGAGTATGTATTTAGTGTGCTTTCACTTGTGTTTATGTTTGATCGGTTTCACCAGACGATGGCAGCAAGCTGCCGAAACCGATCGAACATAAACACAAGTGGAAGCACTCTTAATACATAAATATAAAGAAATTTTGCATATTTTTTTTTGTTTTCATTATGTAAAATATATTTAATCATTAAAAATAAATATTTTCTGGTCTTCTGAAATAATGTTATATATAAAATGAATTGTTTATTAAATTTTTATATATCTATCATTCTCACAATTATTTACTCGCGGTTTGATAATACTGCTACGAAATAAATGAACTAAAAACGTCTATCAATATTGGGAGCAAATATAGGTAATGCGGATATCCAGGTTACAAAATAACGAAAGTACGGATTTACAGGTGTAAAGCTTTTAGCAGTACTTTGGGGCAATAATGAAACGATTCCAGCAGTCACCGGTAACACGGATATTTAAAATTTTGCTTATCATCTGCTTTATTAACAACACTGCGACCATTTGTGTCATGGTCGCCGTTTTAATGTATTTTATGTAGCGTCATTCGTGGTCCATATTCGATTTATTATTAGAGTAACCTCGAAACAACTAAAAATGCTGGCCACGCAGTTACCCTTGAAGGGACGGCAAAATTTAACAATATTTCAATAGAGACTTGTTGCAACCCGTGAAACAGATTTTCTACCCTTTAAAAACTTGGTTGCCTGTACAATCAGCAATAAGTTGTTTGAAAAAAAAAACAACCCTCACGCCGTCTCCCCGAAGGGGTAGGCAGAAAGATTGGACTGCCACACTTTTCTTTCCTGACATATTTCTCTCGCTTCCTCAACATTCATACATTGTGTCATGCACGCGCGACGATTTCTCTGACTCCTCACATGACCGACATTCAATATTTGATTTATTTGATCGTGCTACGTTTTCCTCAGTCTTCTTCTATTTCTGGTTCCATTTACATCGTAAGCATATAATTTTTTTACCATTCTTTCTTCATTCATTCTTTCCATATGTCCTAACCATCTTAACCGTCGCGTTGCCATGTGGTAAATTGAGTTTCCACTGCCAATTTAAAGTTGATTTTCTTAAAACCTATGGACCCTAATATTATAAAAAAAATTGTAATCCTTATTTGAAGTGTTCTCAATATTTCGTAATAAAAAAAAAAGCAAAAAATTACTTCCTTCATCCCAAAAAAAAATATTTTCTAAGACTGCCCTCACCTTCATTCGTGTTAAGGTAGAATTTGTTTTGCTAATATTTACAACTTTATCAAAAGTGACAAATACTTACTCGCTGTTTTGAACGTATTATAAATTATATTTTGACCTTTTCAATAGGTACGTAATAATACCGACTGGATGAAAACGCAGGACGTAACTTAATAATATCAGAACTGTGAAAATATTAACACTTTACCAAAAGGGACAAATATTAATACGTACTCGTTGTCTTGAATGTACTATACATTTTGCCTAGGTGCCTTTATCTTCGCTCCGCCGGCCGCTGCGCGTAGACAAGACAAGCACAGACAAGAGCCGTATGTCCAGTCGCCTGTATGCAATGACGCATTACATATCAGAAATCGCATGGTTCCAGAAAAAAATTAATAATGATATGTTTTTCAAATAATCCATGTATGTTATAGATATCGATCTATTCCTAATGAAATTCCCTACAAGATGACATAAATTAAATTTTGATTCATCTAGTCATATGCTTGATATTTAGATAAAGTTAGCGGTAAACTGAACTTACCACATGGGAGCAAGCGTTTTGTTTTGAACACGGTACGTTAAGGGTTAATGATCCTTTCATTATTTTGTTCATGACACCATCATTCGCACCGCATTCAGTTCTTAAATTTTCATTCGACACTCTATCATACACAGAGTATCACACATTCGTCTAAGAGATCTCATTTCTACTGCATTTATTCTACTTTCATCCTTCCTTTGCCAGTTCCATGCTTCGCTTCCATACATAAGGGTCGGTAGAAGAACACCATTGTGCACTGCCATTCTAGCTTTTTTGGATAGGTTTTTGTTTGCGATGACAACTTTAAGTGCACCATTCACTTTGTTGCCTGCCCCAACCCTTCTTTCAATATCCCTCTCCACTCGCCCATCTCTTGTAAACATACTACCTAAATACACGAACTCAACTACTTGCTCCAAATTTTCACCATTCACGCTAATGTTGCAGACTGTCGTGGTTTCTTCCTTTTCAAAAATCATTACCTTGGACTTATTAACATTCATCATCAGATCATTTCGCATGCATACCTCATACATACAATTCACCAGGACTTGTAGTTCATGCTCGTTGTCAGCAAGTAGGACAGCGTCATCCGCATACAAGAGACAGCTTACTGACACTCCGCTCATTTTGGCACCTACATCCAACCCTTTCAGCTCTCTCATACAATTGTCCATATACAGATTAAATAACCACGGGGACATTACGCAACCTTGTTTGACACCTTTATTGATATCAAACCAGGCTGTAAGATCTCCATTTACTCTGACACTAGCAGTGCTTTCCGTGTATAGTGACTTAATGGCCGTGATCAGTTTTGTATTTATTCCATATTCAGACAATATTTTCCACAACTTTTCTCTATTAACGTAATCATATGCTTTTTGTAAGTCGACAAATGCACAGAAAAGTTTGCGATTTTTGGCCAGAAACTTCTCTGTCAATGTACGAAGTCCAAAAATTTGATCCATACATCCTCTGCCATTCATAAAGGCACCTTGCACATCCCAAACTTTGTCACTCGTCAATTTTCTTACTCTTTCTATTAAAATTCTGCCATAGACTTTACCAACGACACTCAAAAGACTAATAGCTCTGTGGTTTCCACATTCCATACGCGATCCTTTTCCTTTGTACAGGGGCATAATTACTGCTCTCCTCCAGTCTAGCGGCGTATATCCCTCCTCCAAGCACTGGTTAAATAACTTACATAACCATGTAGAAACCACTTCGCCACCGCTTTTAATAAAGTCTATGGCAATACAATCAAACCCAACAGCTTTTCCACTTTTCATTGCACTCACGGATCTTTTCATCTCAATCGTACTTATTTTTTCAATATTATCATTCATAGGTCCCGCACTCGCACTAGCTGTCATATTTTCGATCACGCTTGTATCACCACCATACATCTCCTTAAAATATTCCATCCATCTTTCTTGTATGATCTTACTCTCCGTTAACATTCTTCCCTCGTTGTCTAAAATTGCTTTCACACATCCACTATCAGGAGGATTTCGGGCTTTTTTAACTTCTTTCCAAAACATTTTTAAATTTGCTTGGAAGTTGTTTGTCATTTTGAGCCCTTCTTCCTCCTTCAGCTTTTCTTTCCGCGCTTTCACTACCGACTTCACTCTCTTCTTGCATACCTTATACAAATCTTTTGCTCTTTCATACTTAACTCTGTCATTCTTATTTATCGACAACATATTCAACCAAGCATCTTTCTTCTCTTTAACAGCAATCTTTACGTCATCATTCCACCATGCATCCCCTTTCCTTCTTCCTTGTACACACACACCACACGATTCTTTCGCTGATTCACACAAACTCTCCTTCAAGTATTTCCAGGTCTCGTCAATACTCAACTCACTTACATCCCGCTCACTCAATCTATCTTTCACTTTTCTTACGAAATTATTTCTTACGTCATTGTTTTGCAGTTTTTCAACTTTGACTCTAGTCGGTGCGGCTACTGTTTTGCTTCTTCTGGTTCGCCATCCCCGGAATAAGATCACTTTTGCCACTACTAAAAAATGATCCGTTTCCAGTTCGGCTCCCCTGAAGACCCTTGAATCAACAGTATCCGCCCTTAATCTAGAGTTTACAATGACGTAATCTATAATGGACCTTTCAAATCCTCTTTCCCAAGTATAGAGATGGATTCTCTTATGATCGAAGATGGTATTTGATACAAAGAGACCCCATTCTATACACAATTCAAGCAGTCTCCTTCCATTATCATTTATTCTTCTATCACCAAACGTACCCAGACATTCCTCGTACCCACTCCTACGGATTCCCACCCAACCGTTCATATCACCTGCTATTATCAATCTTTCGTTTTCACTCTTACACACCAATGTCTCTCTCACTTTGTCCCAAAACTCATCTTTACTCGCCTCATTTTCGTTGTTACCAGGGGCGTATCCAATTAAAAGGAAAACTCTTGTTAACCCGATCTTGAAGCGAATCCACATGAGTCTTGGGCTAACACATTTATAACCTTTCATACATTCTACCATCCTTGGAGCTAGCACCGCCGCCACGCCTTGGCATGCTCTGTGGTCATTCGGCACACCCGACCACAGAACAAGCTTATCAGCATGCTCCAAGGAATCACACTCTTTCATCATACATTCAGTCACACATAAAACATCTAAACACTTATTATCCATTTCTGCACACATCTCATTCAACTTTCCTTCCATACCTCCCCTTATATTCCATGTACCGATGCGGCACTCCACCCTTCTCTGTTCGCCCCTGCGGGAGATGCGGTGTGATGGGTTGCGGACCTCATCGCCACCAGTAGGCATCACCCGCACACACTTAAATGCTAAATCATTTACAAACTATATCTAAAATAAAATTCAATTATATAAAATAAATAAATGAAATAAAATAAATCATAAAATAAAAATAACAAAATATAACACATAAAAAAAAGTTATAACACATAAGCTATTTTCTAAGATAATATCCTTTCATTAAAAGTTTGTTTCTCCCGTTACCACCGTTATATTAATAAAATTTTAGTTAGTTAGGCACTTTAAATTGTCTAGTCTCTTGTAAACATACTGCCTAAATACACGAACTCAACTACTTGTTTGAATTTTAATGTAAATCACTTTTTTAAACACTTGTTAAAATTAATAATAACGAATTATCATCCTTTGTTTATTGGAAAAAAATATTTATCAATGAAAGCAAAAACGGCCGTTCACAATGAAGTTCTGGTTCCATCCCTAATGTATGGAAGCGAAGCATGGAACTGGCAGAAGAAGGATGAGAGCAGAATAAATGTAGTAGAGATGAGGTCCCTAAGACGTATGTTTGGTAGAACGATGTACGATAGAATCTCAAATGCTGATATAAGAAAGAAATGTAGGGCGGAAGAATATATTATGAACAAAATTATGAAAGGATCGCTGCGTTGGTTCAGACATACGGAGCGCATGGATAGAGAAATAATGATGAAGAAAGTATACGTGAATGATGTAAATGGAATACGGAGTCGAGGCAGACCGAGGAAAACATGGCATGACCAAATTAATCAAATTTTATAGTTTGGTCATGTTACAAGTCAGAAAAATCGACGTGCGTGTATGACTCGCTGTATGAATGTGGGGAAGCTAGAGAGGTGTGCCAGGATAGAGTAGTGTGGTGGTCCATTCTTTCTGCCTACCACAACGAGGAAACGGCGTGATGATTTGTTGTTGTTGTTGTTGTTTTCTACACCTCTGTCATACAAGAATAATCAGAACAAATTTTAAATTAAATTAAGAATCAAAATAAAATTCAAAGTATTCCTCTCTCGCTCTCTTGTATTCAAAATATTCTCGTACTCTTTTTTGATGACTTGCGTTTTTTATCTTTATAATATTACGGATACATAAAATAATTAAATAAAACATTTTTTTTTTCTGATAACTACTTCCCCTTTATTTCGACATTGACTGGTTTCGATTGGCTCGGTGACGCCAACGAGCTAGGCGAAACTAGTCGCTGTCGATATAAAGATAAAAAACGAAGTATTTATTAAAAATAAATTATCTCCTTGAACGATGTTTCCGTAAATACATATTTATCAATAAAGGTAATAATTCGACTTTAATTAATATTGTATTTATTTATTGTTTTTTAAAACTGTATATTAAATAATTCATACGAATGAAAACGTCAGTTTTCTAAAAGTTTTATTATATTATTATATTTGATAATGCCTTGGAAGGGCGAAACATGTCATTCCCATAAAATATAATAAATCTTCAAGAAATCTGACGTTTTCATTCGTATTAAAAAAAAATTAAATACAATAAAAAGTCGTTTACAGATGGTACCTTACAGCCTAATTTATACTTTCCAACTATGTGAACTAATTTTTATGTACGCACAATATGTATTATTTTAAACCGTAGATAAATTAAAAATGAATAAAAGTAAAACTAAAGTGTCGATTGTAAATGAAAACATGAAAGCGTTTGTGTACTTTGGAAATATGATCACCTGAAATGGAAGAACAAGAAGTGAAATCGATACAAACAAGGATTGCTTTCAACAAAAATATAAGATTTTAAAAGTCAATTTACGTAGATCTGAAGCTCCGAAAATAACTTAATGAAACAGATGTATAGAGCTTCTTGATGTATGACTGGGAATCATTCATTGATTATCTTCCATTTGAATGTTTTTTTTATTACAAAACAATCTATTTATAAAATGATTATTCTTATATCTAAAGGAAGGAATGTTTTTAACTGACTCTCTCACTTTTTAGATCAAATAAATACACCGTCCAATATAAAATTCTTTAGATTGTGCAATTCAAGACGCTCTTTTCACAGCGCACTGCAATCTTAAAACCGACCGCAAAGGAAAAGAGAACTTCGCTTTATGGAACACTTTTGACATTAGTAAAAAGACGGGAAGCGGCCTGCGGCTACTGATTCTATTCCTTTTAATAGAAAACCCTTATCGGTTTATTTAGAATCACCCTGTCCGCCGCGGGAAGATTTATGGTTGCAAAGAGAAGAAAAATAATAATTTATTGCACAAATAGTCTCATTTTTACTCATTTATGAATTCGCGATAGAAAATGGAGAAATGCATTTTCCATACCAAAGAGAACATTTTGTATTTTTATATTCAGTGAGGAATTCGAATATTACTATCTAATTCAGTGAGGAATTTGAGAAAATAAATATGTTATTGATTCATATGATTTTAGTGATAACAGAAAATGATTACATGTGCATAGTGTACAGGATTTATTTAAACTTTGAATATAACACTTAATTATTTCTGTAAATCAGTTAAATTTTTTGAAGAGATTCATCGATCTGGAAAAGAAAACTTCTAAATATAATAACATTTTGATTATATTTCTGTATTATCTTAACGTCAGTGATATTATATACTCATTGATTTATTTACTTGGAAGATTTATCAATTCTTATCTAACATAATTAATAAATATCAATACGTATGTCGCCAAACAAAATGTCTAATAATATTTAGACAGCCTCTCAGATGCAAACTGGTATTCGTGAAGTTCAGATATCTGGATGTAGAGATATCTAGTTGCAGCGACCTGTTAAATGAAGTTAATAAACAGACCTAAGTGATAGGATGCCCAATAAGGAAATTCGCAAATCCTGCAAAATTGAAGACATAGTAGGATGGAGAAGGCAGAGAAAACTATTCTGGAGGGACCACATCGAGAAAATAGATCAAGCAAGAATTCCTAAGATCGTGATGCACGAGACTCCAGAGGGCCGTCGACTACCAGGACGACCATCGAATAGATGGAGAGAAGGCTGGTCGTCTTCATCATAAGAAGAAAGTTGATTTCTTGCATAAACAGATTGCAAGATCTACAATCAAAAGAAGGAGAAGACAATACGTATGTTTTCTAGAAATTTTATTATCTTCTTATTCCTTGTTGTAGACCCACGATATGACGATAAGACCTACGTATGTGGCCTGTTCTCCATGGTGTTGCTCCTCCTGTGAGGTAGATTCCCACCTGTCCTTCCTTCTTTTCGGAGGTCTTCCACGAGGACGAGTCCCATGAGGCTGATTTTGCAAATCATTCTAGGATTATGCAGGTGCAATATCAGTTTTATTATAATTTATGTAAATGACATGTTTCGCCTTGGTAAAACAATATCAAATGACTTTAATAATGTCTTA
The DNA here is from genome assembly GCA_022606425.2 of Lepidostoma basale. Lineage (NCBI taxonomy): Eukaryota > Metazoa > Arthropoda > Insecta > Trichoptera > Lepidostomatidae > Lepidostoma > Lepidostoma basale. Next base: position 192,298 of record JAHDVF020001493.1, read on the forward strand.
GAAAAGCGAAACGTGTCATTCCCATAATAAAACTTCTAAAAAACAGTCGTTTTCATTCGTATTAATTATGAAATACGGAGTTTTACATCAAATTTATAAATAAATAAACGCAATTTTCAAAACACTCTCTCTGTTTATAATCAATTGACACATTAATATAACAGTTATAATAAATTATTTTTAAAATAAAATAAAAACCTAATACAGCGATACTTGCACAAATAGAATAACATAATAATGTAAGGAAAGCAGGTACGATTGAAGATTTTTATATTCTAGACGGGTGCTTAACATCGACAACAAGTGTATATTTTATGTAAAATAAAACACTTCTCATCTTCTCTCCTCGCCCAAAACGCCAGGAAGCGTAAATGTAGTCCACAGATATGTAGAGCACTACAATTTTGCATGCACGATGTAACTAAGGCATATTCAGGGATATCTACAGTCTGTGATCATTATTTTACATTATGAACATAAATATTTTTAATATAACAGAGTCAAATAGTGTAAAAGTGGTGGATGAATATGTTTATTTTGTATAATTGTAAAAGTGGCGGATAAATATACTCGTATGTACCTTTGGAAGAGAAGGTCATGTTAAGGAGATTGACAAGAGAATGCAGCATTATTAGTCTGCATTCAAAAGGCTAGACAACATCTTCAAGTCGGAAATGCCATAAAAATTTTAAACAAAAGTACTGTACCAGTGTATGTTACCTTTGATGACTTGTGGATGCAAGACATGGACGTTGACTAGAGAAGTAATCAATTAAATTAAACTTGCACAACGGGCCATGGAAAGATCCATGTTTGATATCTAAATGAGAGACCATATAGCCAAAATAGAGATAAGAAGACATACCAGAGTCACCTATATGATAGGCTGGACATGTATACTGACGGAATGATGGAAGATGAAGCCAGGGGGTTACTAAATGGAGACCAAGGTTAGGCTGGAGAAGTGTCGGGAGACGCCTATCAGGTGGAGTGATGATATTGTGCGGACGGCGGGAAGGATCTGGAGAACACTGGCAAGAAACCCATAGGGGTGGCGTGGGGGTACTGAGGCTTACGTCCAGCAGTGTATGGAGACAATAGTTACAAATAATTTTTACTTCATTATTATAAAATTTAAATTATTATTATTACTTTATAAGCCAAATTCATATGTATAAATGACTAACAAACTAGCGTCTTTACTTAATAATAGTCTTTAATGATTGGCCACTACATCCTGACAAAATTATGACGCAACGTGTCATACACGCACGTCGACATCGAGATCGAATTAAATTATATTAAGCACACATTTGTCGAAGAGATCTCATTAATACTATTTGCATCCTTCTTTTGCAATTCATATTATCATATATTGACTAATATAAGATTATACATATGAATGAATTTTTTAGGATCCGTATTATAAGATCTGTACTTCAATTAATTGATAAAATTAATATTTGAAAATTTTACCAGTTCATGTAGCTTTAACTTTAGAGTCTTTTTTGAGAATTGCAAAAGGCGCGTTCATCTTTGTTACTAGATAAAAATATATGTATAAACATAGTGCGCAAAACTAAATGAACCTAGACTGTATATATTTTACTCTGATACCGATGTACATTAAAGCAGGAATGCACGTCCAAATATCAGAATACTGAACATGAAGTAAATCTATAAAATTCAAGTAATAAAAAGCACTTTATCAAAAGGGTGCAAAATTAATCAGTTTGCAGACACAACGCAAAAGCTTTAGTCTTTACGTTTTAACAAATATGTTTCATTTTATCTACAGCTGTTGAAAGAATATCTTGCAAACGTCCGTCAGGGATGACAAATGCGGTATCAACGGACTTATCCGAAATCACGTCACGAACATTTTGTACTGCTGTATATTGATAATGGTAGATATTTTTATTTTTAAATATACATACACACTCACACTTCACTTCGTAGATATGAACATTGATGGACCAACAGTTTTCAAAATAATGTGTAATTAGATTAGATTAACAGAATGCTCTGTATACCGTGGAAAGATAAGGTTAGTAAAACTGACGTACGAGTTTATTCCCATATCAAGGGGTCGATTTTCCCAATCACTTGCCATCAGGTTTTATCGTATATAGCATTAAATAAATACTTTAGATCAGAGGTTCCCAAACTTGTTTGTCCCGTAGACCCCTTGCCGATTTTTTCTATCTCGTGTAGATTAATTGATTTTTCGAATCGATTGCAAAAAAGAAAAATGTCGCTGCTAAAAATTGTACTGGCCGGACGTCGTTGTCTTGAATTCTGTACCAACTAACCGGAATTAAATAAATAAGTATAAAAAACAAAATAAAAAACATTCCTTATTTCCTCGTTCAGTAATCTATCAATAATTGTATGCCAGCAGATTCTTCTTGACAATTTTTTTATATAATATTAACTATCCTAGATAGACAATTTTTTTTTAAATCTTCTTCTTCTTCCTTGTTATGAACCTGTATGCTCTGTTCTCCAGAGGGTTGCTGCTCTTCTAGGGGAGTCTGGTAGTGTCCATTCTCTAGACCTGACCATATTAATCGTATAGTTTCCTTTGCTATATATTTCAACTAATAATAGGATGTTTATACAAACCTTCAACATAGAAACATTGATCATAGCATATCGATTCCAGTAATATTTTTTTACAATTTGCTGTATCCGCTAAAATTTAAAACGTATTTGTTGAACTAACCCTTTTTCGTGTTTACTTTCCTATCCAATACTTCTGCGGCGAGAATGTTCGTTCGCAATATTCTCTCAATAAAAGCTCGCTCTCCCACAAAAAGCTCTAACCGGCTTTAAAATTCCAGATGACTGATCCGAAAGATAAATGAACAATGCTGCAAAAATGATATCATGCACACATAGAATTTTTATCACTTCACAAATGATCCGCTCTGAAACCGAAAGGGTATATTGCTTTTTGGTTAAAAAATAAAATGAGAAAAAAAAACTAAAAAATAATCCGGTTTCATTTGTACTCGAATAAATGAAAGTATGAAGCTCCTACTTTAGTACTAAACTCAATTTATTATTTTAAACTCTCAAAGCGAGTTGTTAATTCCTGCCTTTTTAAATTCTTTTCAAAAAAAGAATAAACCAAAGCAATAAATGTATCTAAAGTCACGTTTAAAATTCCAATATAAATTTATAGATGTTTGAAATAACGTTTGGATTCAAACATTTAAATTCATTAATTATTAGCTATATTATTAAATTCTCCCTTTATTAAAAAGCAGAGCATTTTATTAATACAATACATATCTAATATATAACTTTTATTAATCAAATAACCTTGTATCCATTTTATCAGTTTATTTATTTTGAGATGATTCAAAAGCGCTCTTCATTAATTTTATATTGTTTACTTTTAATAAAAAAATAATTTGGCGTTTTAATGTTCTTCCAAAAAAGAAACTTATGGAGATTAATAAAATTATGAAAATGGGAAAAACTGTATTTAAATGCTTCCATCAAAAATGATGTTTTTGTGTTCATATTAGGTCCTTACATATGAAATTGGCGTTTTGTCATACTGGCAACTTTGATCTCAAATATCTTCTCTTTGGTTAGGAATTCCAAATTCAAATTTATACAGCTATTTACTCAAGCATTTGGGTTTTCGAAAATTTTAATTCATTTGTTTTTTCCTCAATTGTTTTTTTTTCTTTGCGTCACTCAGTTTACAAAATGGAAAACTTGAAATATCGCGTTATTTACGAGTACGAGTTCCACCGTGGCACCAGTGCTGCAGAAACGGCTCGAAGGATTAATGATGTGTATGGCGACGGTGCCGCAAAAGAAAACACAGTGCGTTTTTGGTTCCAACGTTTTCGTTCTGGAAATTTCGACCTGCAGAACAAGCCCCGTGGACGGCCGGAGACCAAAGTTGATAATGAAGAATTGAAGGCTATTGTGGAAGCGGATCCATCGCAAACCACGTCCAAGTTAGCTGCAGGCTGCGGTGTTAGTGATAAAACTGTTTTATTCCACTTGAAGCAAATTGGGAAGGTGAAAAAGCTTGAAAGGTGGGTACCTCACGAATTGAGTGAAGCAAATCAACAAACGCGCGTTGACTGCCGCGATGCATTACTCAACCGGCACAATAATGAAGGGATTTTGAATCGAAAGTTGAAATTTTTACCTGTGATGAAAAGTGGATCCTGTATGATAATCGGAAGCGCTCGTTTTTCGTTCGCTGAAGTTTTTCGTTCGTTTTTCATTGCGCTCGCTGAAGAAAATTTGTACTCTTGTCGAAAATATAGACCGGAAAAAAACGCTCATTAACTGGTCGCTGCTAGCATTAAGACAATTATTCAAAATTACTGAACACAACTAAAATGCCTTTATTTATTAACATTCAAACTACGTTTGAAAAACAGTTTAATATTGCTTTTTGATTATCATCGTTAGTATTGTATTTACCTCGAAAACCATGATTCTACATTGAAAATAATCAATCACCAATCAAAGCTGTAATTTTGAATTTTGAAATTGTAACAGTGAACAAGGAACAATTAGACTGCTGACTTGGAGACCGTGGACGGCAAAGAGAAGTGCAGGGTGACCGCAACTACGGTGGAAGAATGATCTGAACAGACACGTCGAAATCTAAAATTCCAGAGTGACATGGAAGCGAATGGAGGATGCCTTTTACCACGAGTGGACGGAAATAGGCTGAGGAAGAAGAATAACAGTGAAAAAATAAATCATGTAGAGTTCTTACTTATATTTTTTAAATGTTTTTTCTTGGCTACGAGCCCTTTTTTATGTCGTTTTACAAAAGCCCATTAAAAGTTAAATACTTTGAAAAAAGTTGTATTTTTTGTTTCGTAGATTTTATCGCTAATTAATTCAAGGGTTTCGGAAATTAACAACAACAAAAGAAGGGAACTTGTAAAAAGATTTAATCCTCCTTTGACATATGAAGTTGGAGCGGTTCTTTCCCTCTGTGTAACGGTTACGATACAAAAGGGACAAGTTAATAAAAACATGTTGATAATATCACTGATACCGTGTGTATAAAATTGTTTTAATGATACTACAAAATACTATATGCTATTGTTATTTCTTGGTTATTGGGTTAATACGTTGTCTCAAACGATATATTTATTTATTAGCAATAATACTTTTTTTTTTTAAATAAAAAATAAGGATTCTGAGAAAATTTAATAAGAAAAATAAAAGGATAATACCTGAAATTAAGAGAATTTAACGGATTCATTGCTGTCAATCACTTAAGAAGAGAGAGAGATATACAATATTTATAAAATGTCAAACAAAGGAATCATCTTTCCCTTATCATTTGTAATTAAATTATGCCTGCATATAATTATAATTATATATTAAGTATATAATTAACTCACCATTGATCATAATATATTTTTGGAAAGAGAATAGCTGTCAAAACCCTACGTGATCGAGTTAGGAATACAGCAATCCGAGAAATCTGCGAGGTCGAAGATGTGGTCAGATGGGGACGTCAAAGACGGCGATACTGGCATCAACATGTAGAAAGAGTGAGCTCAAATAGAATACCATACATAGCTCTCTATGGAACGCTAAACGGACAACGCCGACCAGGAAGACCCTCGAAACGGTGGAGAGAAAGCTGGAGTTCAGCGTCTCAACAGAACCCGCCTGAAATAACAGACTCATGAGTCTACCAAAAGTGAAGAAGAAGAAGAAAAGTTTCCAACACTATCAATATCCACTTTATATATTCATTTGATTTTTTTGTTTCTTGAACCATGATTTAAAACTTCTTAAAATAATTAATGCGAATGAAAATGTCTGATGTCTAACGTATTATCAAATGTTTTTGATAAGGCCTTCGACAGGCGAAACATTTCATTCCCATTAAATATTATTAAACTTCTTGAAAACAGACGTTTTCATTTGTTTTGAAATTGACATACATCTCCAAGCGTTAATATAACTTAACTTAAATTACAAAAAGGCTTAGAATTTTGTCATATTAATACTTTAGGCTGGAGGTCACCTCGGAAACATGTTCTGATATAAAGTGGATAATAACAGTGTTTACACATTTTCCTTCCGATTCGCCAATGGAATTTCTGTGTTATAACGCCTAAATCTTTAAATAAAGGTGATAATAAATGTTTTCTGCGATGGTAATGTTTTTAAATCTTGTTTTTACATCGTTATCTTCATTAAAAATTAATGTCATAAATAACCTATAAGTAAATCAGATTTAGATTGAAAAAAGATTTCTATCAAAAACATCATTGTAAATTATTGACATAACATGTCATAATAAAAAATTAAATATTATTATTCATTGTTTCTTGAACAATGATGTTAAACTCCATATTAAATAATTAATACTAATGAAAACGTCAATTTTCTCGAAGTTTTATTATATTTTATGGGAATGACATGTTTTGCCCTTCTAAGGCATTATCAAATGTGACGAAACTTCAACTCGTTGCAGTTTATATACACTAGTAAATGGAGCAGGATATGGTAATTAACGACAATTGATGTGACTTTATACATTTTTTACAAAGAATTATTTGATATTATTAAAGAGTTTCTTGGTTATTAATATATAATAAATATTTTATGTATTTTTCTCCATTTACTAGTGTATATCAATTGCAACGAGTTGAAGTATCGTCACATTTGATATTGCCTTAGAAGTGCGAAACGTGTCATTCCAATAAAATATAAAAAAACATCTATAAAACTAACGTTTTCATTCGTATTAATTATATATACAATTATTTTGTTGAATAGATCATTATATCATAACAGCGCCAACTAAATCTATTTAAAGGGTACAGATATTTTATTTATTCTCATGACATGGATAAGTAACTAAACTATCACCATATTATTGTCACGTGAATTCTACTCCAGAAAAAAGACAGTGGACATCAAGTCGGGAATCGAACCCGGTACCCTTTTGTCACTCTATCACGAAGGTTGACATAATAATTACTTGAATATCATATGCTTTTAAAATTAGTAATGAAAACGTATTTTCAATGCTCCATAATATCGGCTTCACTCTGCAATATTCGGGAAGGAAAACCCAAACCGCCACTGCATACTCTAAAGTTGCTTTATATTCGCATACATACTCGAAATTTAACGGGATTATACTCCTCCTTGGGTGTTGAAGAAAACGTTTATGGATACTACAATGGATAATTGTAAGTACGCACAGCCGCTATAATACCCCAAAGAGGAAGAGCTTTCGGGGAAGAAAATTTCAATAATCTCCATACATATTGTAATTACATATTATACTTAAATCCTAAATTCCGACATAACCAATTTTACTACGTCGGTATTATTATATTAACGGAGAAAATTTCATTGATAAACTGGGAAACGATTTCCCGGGCAAATAAATTTTGAACAAAATTATTCACCAATTAATTAGATTAGTGTTTACTAATAAATCAAAAGTTACAAGAATTATGCTATTTTCAGCTCATATAATATATTTTTTCTGTTTTATAAAAGTTTTATTATATTCAATGGGAATGACATGTTTCGCCTTGCTTACGAATTATCAAATGCATTTGATAAAGCCTTAAAATATAATGTTGTTATTTATAATATTTTTATTAACACAAATATATATATTGTAACGGGTATCTCCCTACCTCGGCTAGCGCAGAGAGCGGGCCCTTCGATCTCCGGTTTTCTCGTGAGATACTTTCCGGCTGTTTGTCATTCGAATAGGGAAAGGTGTAAAGAAAGACATATGACGGAATACATGAGGGTTTATTATAACACATACAATAGTTAAAATTATTATCTAGGGGCTAGAGATGTCGTACGTATAAAAAAAAAGAGGCACATGGTGAAATAATGAAGAGGCAGTTTGAGGCGATTCCTCGACGGCGTGCTCGTCAGGACATCGACCGGCGACGTCGTCCGTAGACGTTATCAGCGACGCTGACCAGAAGATGGTGGGTCAGCAAATCAATATGTAGTGCGTCACCTGGCAGACACGAGGTTCCCTAACCTGTTGGTGCTGTCTGAAGCGGCGTGAAGTGGTCCTCGCAGTTCCGCATGGTGGTGAGGTAAACCACGTTGTCGGGGCATGATGTGCGACAACACGTGGGCGGCAATTTCGGGAGCAGAGGATGGCTCGGACCGTGGCGGAGGGAATCAACCGCAGCAAGGTCGGGCTTGACAAACGGCCTGGGAGCGGATATGCACTTTTGGCATCGCCATAGCGCAGGACAAGTTGGCAGAAAACCTGAAATAATGCCACAGATTTTATGGGCACGATGGCAAGTACCGCAAATACCTTGCTCGAAGTTATTCCATGGCGGATGAGGCTAGATGAAAACGGATTATCCCATCGGGAAAATCGCGGGTCGAAACGGCGATCCTCCAATCGATGCCGCGAAGTTGACAGCTCAAAGCGAAGTGAAGTCGGGCCGAATCGGCTGCGCAGAATGGGTTGCGCAGAAGGGGCTGAGAGTGAACTGCAGACGGCGCACACATCGGGGTGAATTTAGCGCCAAATCCGAGAAGCGCGCGGGAACAAGAGTTTAAAGTAGCACTCTGGTGGTAAAAACGGGAACTAGGGGTTTGAATGGGGTCTAGAGCTAAACACTGAATATTAAGATAACCGAAAATAAATAAGAAATAGTAACTTACGTTACACTCGCTCTTATGTGGAATAAAAAAAAAATAATAAAAAAAAGCTCCTTCAGTGAATGGCATACAAAAGTTACACGTGGATTAAATCCTAGAAGGTGACAGTTTGGACAATTGAGAAATACAAAGACAGTTTATTTCAAAGTACAAATTAGATTCACAAGTTTAAAAAATGTATCATTATACACATGGGAGAGGTTTATATCCTAAAAGGTAGCAGTTAGTTTGACATATTACAAATTGTTAAGTTTAGTTTAAAAATACAAACTATAGTCACAAGTTCAGAAAATTAAGGATCATTAAACACAATAAAAAACAGGTTTAAATCCTAGGTTACAGTTAGTTAAACATTTTACAAACAAAATTTATTTAAAAAAAAAACAAATCATAGTTTAATTCTGAATATTAATGATCATTAAACACAGAGAAAGCAGGTTTAAGTCTTAGGTTAGCAGTTAGTTTGACATATTACAAATTGTTAAGTTTAAAAAAAAATACAAATTATAGTTCAGGTAAAAACACAAACACAGTTAAGTTATAAATACAAAAATTATCATTGTTTTAAAGTTTCCACAGCACAAAAGAGACAATTGTTTTTTTTTTTTTTTCCTTTGCAGGTAAATAGCACTCACTGATTCTAAAAGGAGAAGGGGTTAGGGTCTTGAGGTAAATTATTGTTGGACATCTCTAGCCTAGATGATAGATTATAAATAAAAACAGTTACAACAATATTATGTGTTCAGTCACCAGTAAAAACAAAAATTTAAATTACATACAGCAGAGGCATGTCCGTTTACATATTATGAGGCTGTATACCTATAGCGTTGCTTTGTATTAGGGTCTAGCTCCCTTTCGCCTCGGATAATAAGGCACATCTACATATTCTAAGGCTGTATACCTATAGCGTTGCTTTTTATTAGGTTCTGGCTCCCTTTCGCCTCGGAAAATAAGGCACATCTACATATTCTAAGGCTGTATACCTATAGCGTTCTGACTCCTTCTATTCTCTACAAAAACAAATTCTACAGGTGACTGAAACAACATATATATCTACAACATTTTAAAACATATAATGGACGTTATTGTTCAGGTGAATCGGAGAAGTGAACTCAATCGTAAAAGTGATTACCAATCCAATATGCAACACCTTTAACTGACTCACGACCCAAAACACACATGAACATATATAATAATAAATAAGAAGTAAAAAAACAAACAAGTTTATAAAGAAATTGGTGTTACAATAGTTATAAATTTAGACAATTTGCACATACAAAAATGATATGTCAATAAAATTTCTGTTCAGGTGAGATGGAAAAGTTCATAATATTATAAGTGATGGACAATCTTGTATTCCACACAAATAAAAGAAGTTTTTAAACCATCCAGAACACACAAGAACATGGAACACTCAAGTAGGAAGGGAAAATATAACCAAACCATACTACAAATGCATCTGTAGGTCTACCAAGTGTCTCTAGCGTTCGGGAAATTTACAATTATTCATGCATTCGATGGATACAGGCATCTTCTCTTAGAGCGCTCCTAACACAACTAGATCAAGTGGTGAATGGGGGCAGTTTATTCTTCATCAGGCGCTTATTCATACATACCATAACACAATAGACACTACAAACGCAAGTAAGATAGAAATTGGCACAAGGAAGGGGGCAATCATAGTGGGGATAGGATACATAATGAGGAAGGAAACAAGGTTAGATTGAAGGACACTACTGCTATGGGGGAAAGTATGCTAGGAATAGCAGTAATGGCTAGGGTCCCGGGGTCGCTTACCCGTCCTCGCGAAATGATGGAAATTATGCGAGTCCCTTGAGAACAAAAATACATATTAAGACAAAGGTTTGAGTCATAGGTTAATATATTTGGGCGCCACTAAGTTTTAAGTTTAACTTAGAAACTATTCCTGTTTGACTAAGTCCTTGATGTGAAATGTACCGATACTTTTTCCAGCCATATCAGACAGTTCATATATGGTATCTGAAATTCTTTTGAGTATCCTGCACTAGATAAATCTGGGACACAGTTTGGCAGATATGTACCTTGAAGCGTCAGATTGAAGGAAGGCACGGCGCCAGACCAGTTGTCCGACATGCAAGGTACAAGATTTACGCCTTTGATTATACCGAGTAGCGTTCCGTTGGAAGGCTTGGAGTAGTGCGGAAGAAACTTCTTCATAGACATTTTCCATTCTAAGTAGGCCAGATGCGTAGTCCGAGGTGATGTCAGATGGATTATGGGAGTTTGATTCACGAACAAATTTATTGTGAAATGAACCGTGGGGAGCAGTTTCAAAGCCGTGCAAAAGAAAGAACGGGGTATATCCTGTAGCAATACTGACAGTATTATTTAAGCAAGATGAGATCTGTGGAAGCTTTGAACACCAAGTCCGTTGATTATTCCCTACCAGAATTGCCAGTGCGGTAATGATGTTTGCATTATGACGTTCGCTTACATTGTTCTGAGGATGATAGCGGGCGTTGTAGTACAAGTCTTGTATTCCATAGGTTTCAGTGAACTTACGAAACTCCTTGGAGACAAATTGACTTCCGTTGTCGATAATAAGCGTACGGGGAACAGAGTAAGGCAGAAATATTTTCTCCTCGAGTAATTTAATTACAGTTTTGGAGTTGGCTGTCCTAAGGGGAAACGCCCAAACAAATTTTGAAAAGTTGTCTACTACTGTCAGAATGTGACAGAAGCGATGATTGGACATCGGGAGTGGCCCTACGAGGTCTGCAGACAAGGAGACGAGGGGTTTAGAAAGGCGTTTAGGCACCGTCATTAAACCTAAAGGGGACTGCGTGCTATGCTTATAGGCCTTGCAGGTGTCGCAAGTTTTTATGAATTGTTTGATAGTGCGACGCATATTGCTCCAATAAAATGTTTGCGAGAGGGTTCTAAATGTTTTTTCAATCCCGGGATGACAGAAGTTGTTATGAAAGTCAGATATAACATGGGGGATTTCATTAGCGGGTACAACAACCTTCCAGAGGTAGCTGCTGGAGTCAGGGCGCGAGGAGTTTCCTGATTTCGAATAACGGTACAGGTGTTTGTTATTGATAAGATAGTTGGCTGTCGACTGCGGGTTATCCTTACATGCCGAATATAGATTTAGATAGGTTTGATCAGTCACGTTAGTGAAGGGCGGAGGGAAGGTCAGGGAGGACACTTCGATGCGACTTAGGGTATCAGCTAAATTGTTTTCGCAACCTTTTTTATATACAAAATCGAAACTATATTGTGATAGACGGCAAGCCCATCTGGCGAGTCTGCCTCCTGGCGATGACAGATTGTTCAAATATTTGAGACAGCCATGATCACTTTGGACCGTAAAGTGTGTGCCATCCAGGTAACTCCTGAAATGATGTACCGAATCCACAATAGACAATAGTTCGCGTTCAGTGGTAGAATAGGAACGTTCAGGAGCAGTCAGTTTTCGGGAAAAATATGCTATAGCATGCTCGGAACCGTCAGGCATTTT